>VZTO01026108.1:0-170739 GCA_013400615.1 Syrrhaptes paradoxus
ATCCTGACCCACAAGTTCTCTGTACAGATTTAGTATATTAATTACCTCTCCCTTCTCATTTCTGATTCTTCTGTTAAACTCTTTCCCTTCAAGGCAGAGAAAATCTTCTCCTGGATGAATGATTCCACATTTTATGGCAATGGCACGTGCAGTGTTGATGTTGTCTCCAGTGACCATGCGGACTGTAATTCCAGCTCGCTGGCACTTTCGTATGGCTTCTGGGACCTACAAAAGCAATGTCACAGGAAAGAAAATTCCTAGATAAGAGATAAAATGTAAATCAGGCGTTCACATTCAGAATATTTTGAGGATAAGAAATTCATGAAGCAAAAAGAGAAACAATATAAGTTATGGCATATTATAGCTACCTGGCTATTACGGAATTGAGGTTACACCCCAGGCAAGACACATCTCGTATCAAGAAGCACACAAACCATTTTACAGATCAGTTCCCTAAAGCTTCTCCTGACTTCAATAAAAACGAGTTCTCTGCAGCTTTTTTGACCTTTAGCATCACAGTACGGCATGATTAACATAACATACTCAACATACACGTAAATATGAACTGAGAATACACGTTTTGTACAGAAAATTATCTAATCTCTGATCCAAACTTTCTATTCAATAAGACTAGAAAAGGTTATTGTAATTTAGCACTACTACACTAATTCACGCATATCAACAGGCAGAATTCCTACATGTACGAGTTTAAAATTTCATGAATAATTTACATATTTTGAAACTGTAAAAACGAAGATTGATTTTAATTATGTTCCTTTCTGCATGAGACTAACTTTTCCTGCTGCACAGTGTACATACCAGTGACAGAGAATTCAGTGTGTAACAGCATCTGTGACATTAATGAATGAGCTATATACTGACTTGGCATCACATACAGCTTATTAAAAAATATATTTTTGTATTTAAAATGTGCAAGAGGAAATGGATTAGGAATTTCCATTAGGAAATGGATTCCTAATAGTTAAATAAAGGTCTCTTAATACAGCTATTTGGGTATACGAAGTCAGTGCCTGTAGAAAGGCTACATATCTATAGCTCAATTTCAAATGGGACAAAAAATTTGATTCCCTTAAATGATACCATAATTAATGGCAATTTATTAACTATTAATAAATATCACTCTAACCAATGAATGCAGTCTTATCACACTTTTGCATTAATATGACAGCAGTATTTTTTCAAGGAAAAAAAACAATGTTATTTGACATGGAAGAATAAGAAGTGTGCTTAACGCTTCAAGAACTGCCTAGATAGATACCTTCAGCACACCACCACTTCCTGAAATTTCATTTTTACCTAGAATAGACTAAGGGAATCCCAGGCCTTCTCACGAAGAAAGAAACCCTTCACACAGAGACAAGAAACTGAGCTGCCTTACTACAGAAGACAGCGAAGGACAGATGTAAAGCAATTACAGGTTGCACTGGCTCATATGTGTGGGGCAGTGGAGGGATACTTGGAGTAGACAAGTGGCAGTCTGAGAGGAAAAAGATTCCTGAAAGATAAGTGTGACCGAGATAAGCATCTGAACAATAGTCAGTGATCCTAACTAAACCTCCAGGCAATTTAAAGGTTATTCCACAACTTAAAAGAGCTCCAAAGACACAGCCTTAGATGTTGCCTAACACTCTCAGTCTATGCAATGCATATATAAACCATATTTGAATAAATTCCCCAAATGCATATGCTTGACCACTGACTGAAAATTGCTGCTATATTGTCAGCCGAGCTGCTTCAGATGAAGAAGCTCATGTAAAGTAATGGGATTGTCTGACTGTGATGAATTCTGTCAGCAATCGTGTATATAGCACTGTTCATTTCCCACAGAAGCTATTCAGCAAAGGATGTGATTATGAAAATAATTTTAATTTGAAAATAATTATTGAAAATTTTAAAAAAACAAAACCAAAGCTATTTAAGAAAGGGTATTGAAATGGATATTGCTGGCTACAGTAGCAAAGCCTCGCTATATTCTACTTCCAGTTCAGGGCAGCTTGCTGATCATAACCTCTATCATAGATACAAGTGTATTGCAGAACTCAATGCCAATTACAGTGCATTAATCTCATCCATTAGTACAGAAAATATTAAGTAAAGGAGCCCCACCATCTGTAACATTACTGTGTTAATTTTGTGCATTTCTACACATTTTAATTAGCTCTAAAGATGCAAGTGTGAGCAGGACATAGCCTTTTACACGACAATCACTGCTCTGATCCAGTGTGGCAAATGCTGGGCTTCTCATGATTTCATGGGGCCAGCAAGGCTATGTATCTTGGACTGCACGTTGGACTGAAATTACACACTCTTAGCCCATATTGTAGATAATGCTGGTTCTAATCAGTGAATACCATTTCACACCATGTTTCTGCATCTTTATTGAAAGCAGTTTTGAGGCTTCCATTTTCCAGAATGCCTCACTAAACTCACACCTAGTTGAGGATCAGACTAGTACTTTTCCCATGACTACAAACAAAACCACTCCACCCTCAGACTGCATCTACAGAATGTGCTGTTTGCAGAATGACTCTGTCAATATAGATTACAGAAACAGCAGAAAAACTGAGGGACAGAGGTTTATCTTCCCACTTCCTCAATGCTACTAACTGAGTAGATTCTTCCCACAAGTTGTACCCTGGAAAATTTATTTGGACCTGAAGCCTTTTACCGTTATGAAACAGACTTCTATGGGGAACATACAATCAGGTTAAATCTATTACTTAAGCAAATGCCTCCTGATTTACCCAGTTTCCACATTAATAATCCTGCATATATCCCATTTGCCCATTTGGAATGCCCCTAGTATCCACTTCAACTGTGGTGACCCTCATGCCTGGGATATGACAGATTTAGATGACTATCTGTAAAACCAGCACAGTGTACGAACCATGAAGGAGAAAAATAAATTACAGTGTAAACAAAAAAAAGGTCTGTTCACATAAAGTGCCAGCCCTATTAAACAAGGTCACGGGAGGACAACCTAGTTTCAAACATCTCAAACTCACATATGACTAGAGAAATAATTCTGTTTTCCTCTTCTCTCATTTTTTGGACAGCTGGGTGGGTGGTATCTGATTTAATACTGTGTACAGTAATTACAGTTAAAATATTGTTCATATTTTTTTTTATTGCTGTAAGGAAGAAAGAGTATTGGCAGACTGAGTGGGCAGTGGAAGCAGATATTTTCCATCAGTTTTGCAGAGCTTAAGTACACATTTTAAAATGTTCTTGTTTATTTTCTCTCTGAAAAGAAAACCTAATGCATGCCTACATGCATAAAATAGCCAATGCACAAATATCTATCAGAATCAGGTGACAAATAAATAGGTGGCATTTGGAAGTGCTTTATATTCATCTCCCAGAAATAAGAGATTGTAGGCGTACATTGGCAAATCAGTATAAGCCAGTACAGACTCATTAAAATCAATCCAGAAAGACTGTCAAAATCAACAGAGAAATCTCTACAGGAATAAGACATCATTCTATTTGTTCTCTTCTTGTATATTTATCAAAGAAAAAACCACACACACAAAAAGATAAACATCAAGCAGGTAGTTCAGTGACTGATAAAAGCAGCTGCTGATAATGAATAAACTAGTGTCTGAATTAACCTCGGAATTACACAAACTCACAGGTGCCCAGTGGTTACACTCCAGATGAAGCTGGTCAGCTGCTGGGTATCATTGTTGAACAACTCATGCAAATGGTTTCTTTTAGTGAGTGGAAGATGTGTGTGAGCACTGTGCCACAGGAGCTCTGTGGAAACAAGGCAGCTACCATTTTGCATGTGTTAACCTCAACGGTTACCTTAGGGAACAGGAAAAAAACTGAGCCTGCCTCAGAAAAAATGGGGATGTAATTTAAGGGAAACTAAAGGCTGCCAGGATGGTGACATTGGATTGTTTGGGTTTTGTTTTCCTGCCTTCATCTTCTTTGATCCTTTACATAGAAGTCAGACTTGACCTTTTTATTTTTAGCAACTCTATTCCTTTTTACCTCAAGCTTCTAAGAAATTATTCCCAACGAGATGAGAGCAGTTGTCTTATAAAACACAGTCACAGTAATCACATGAAAGGATAGTTTGCGGCAGTTTTCAATATTAACTGCAAAGCCCACTGCTACCCATTGCCCAAGTCTGCAATGCCACACATAACCTGACTTAAAGCTGTTTTCTAACATGTACCATGAATTAATTTTGGAGAGGAAAAGGACTGATTCACAGTTCCAGTGGTCACTGACAGTTAAAAATGTCATGAGTGTATATATAATGCGAACTAGAGCATTAAGAGATCATTGCAGACAGAATATTTTAAGAATGTTTTAAAATATTTTTAAAACTCACAATGTCAGGTGTAGGGACAGATGGATTAGCAGCAAGAGACCATCTGATGACAGATAAAGCAAATAGTGTTTACCTGATGATTGCAGAGATAAGGAATTTTTCATACAGTTTTCACCTAAGCAAGATTTACTTTATATTATAACCTCCTTGATACTGAAAAATCCCAAGAAAGTCCATTATCAGGCAAAGCCTGGTTATGCAGCTGGTATCTGTAGCTGCAATTGTATCATGCTAGGTTCCAAAGTTACAGCAGTCAAAGTATGTAGAAGCCTACTTTATAAAGGACCCAGGGAAACAAATCGGAGGAATTTGTACTCTTGCTGTTTTAGTAAAAAAAGAACATTTCCTAACATGTCTAGCATTGCCACCAGTTCTCACTGGATCAAATACAAAGATTTAAATGTACTTAAGATTGAGCAAAAACGTAAAATGAGACAGGAGATTAAAAAAATACAAAAATTGTTACCAAGCTATTTGCTTTTTGCAGCATGAGAACCCACTCTTTTTGTATAAGACAAAGTTATCTTCCAACAACCTTACCCCAAAGCAATCCACAGTCATTAACAACTTACTGAAGTAACAGCAGAACCAGAGTGGATTTCTTGGAGCAAATCAGGAGAGCTGTAATCGCCCCCCATTTGCAGGAGGTGCCGGGGCCGGGGCTCTCCCATCACAGCACGCAGCTGCCGTGACCACGTGCTCGTGGTGGAGTCAGTGAGAAGAGCACCAAAGACACTGAACACGCCGGCATTTTCCACTCAGCACTTTCAACTTTGGGACTTACCTTCTGCCACTGTTTCTAAGCTGTAAAATGGAATTAATTCTCCACTGGCAAGATTAATTATCAAGCACCATATACACAGGTCAGAAACAAAGTTTCTGCCTCTTAAGCTGCCCTTTGAATTACTGTAGTGATATAATTTACAAGTTTAGCAGCAGGCACATGCTGCCAGTATGCACACTCAATACTGTTCTTCTGTTTAGCCGAGCTGAAATTTTAGTTACATTTTTACAAGCCATTGAAGTATAGTATCCATGAAATCTGCAGCCTTCCCATGGCAAAGCTTTTCCTTGTCCAAATACAACATGAAAAACAGTTTTCCCAAGTAGCCACCAGTTATAATCTTGGGACAATGAGTAAAGTGGCAGCTGTTACAGTGAAACACAAAACTCCAAGATCGTGCAATTTCTGTGGAAAGCAAGCACACTGCAGTTATAATCATGGTGATTATAAATGGCTCTTCTCTGCTTTCAGAGTTGCCTATCACCGCATTACTTAAAGGAAATTTCTTTAAAAATCTGGGAGCATAATAAAACTTCTCCTGATCAATCCTCCGGTATACTACTCCTTGAAAGAAAGTTAAGTCATCTCAATCCTGTAGTTCAAAAAGCCCTATTTTCATTTTATTTAAATACTGGTTGATTAATAGTTCATTTTTATCAGATTGACTGATAAAATTATTCAAATTAGTCAACTTATTATTTGACTTTTTATCAAAGTCTTATTTCTAAAGCTCACTTCCATCTTCTTTGACAGAGATAATTTTTTAAAAAAAAGATAAAACTCATGAGAAATCTGTAGTTCCATTATGTTCAGTTCTCTGAGAAATGCTTTATAACATAAGAATTCAATATACCTCTGGCCTTACTGGGTCTTCAATGCCAACAACACAAATGCAGGTCAGGTCCGATAATATGTCATTTTCATTGTCCCAGTCAGGCTCTGGGCTGCTGTTAAAGTCTCGGAAGGCAACACAGATAGTTCTCAGTCCATCGCAGGCCATAGGTTCAATCACTTTCTTCACCATTTCATCTCGGTCACGTGGTCTGAAGACACGAGGTTCACCGGCTGCATTAAGGATCTTGGAACATCTTTTTTATTTAAGAAAATAATAAAAAAAAAGTTGATTGTGTATTTACATGGCTGCTGGAAACTATATTGTTGTATCAGCTTCCTTCATTCAACACTTTCCTTTTTGGATGGCAAGTTTTAAATTTCCAGTGTAAATTTCTAGATTAAACAAGAAGATGCACTATTGAAATACCAGAGGGAATTTGTTTGTAACTTATTGCAGATACACCAAGAGCCCTTCATCCATTCTTTCCTCCATACCCATGTAATTGATGAGCCAACAACTTAAATGAAATTGAAAAAATCCTTATTTTCCAAATGGGCTGAACATAAAGAATCTGTTTCTAAGCTACCGAATGCAGATCCAATTCTTTGGCTAGCCAATAATAAGAAAAATAAGCCAAAGAGTTTTTCAAGAGTGATAGCAGCTTCTACTACTAAAGTGTGTCATATTTATACTGTAGGAAGCAAATTCCAAATACCGGAATTCCCACATACATCTTATTAGTGTCAGAATGTTTTGCATTATCGGAAAAACACAGCAACGAACCCATTGAACTTACTTCTTCAGAACAATTTCAGAAGCTCCCTTGCTGTACATTCGGAAACTACCATCTGGCATTTTAATGACAGTACTCATTGACTTTCTCACAGAGTTGAAGGTGTAAACTTTGTAGAGTTTCTCCTCGGGGATGAGGTTCCGAACAGGCTCGTAATCCTGCTTCAAATCCAGGACAAATCCCAAGAGACCACACTCTGTCTTATTGCCTACCTGACGAGGCAGGCCACCCTCTTTTTCTGGTGGCTGAAGACAAGAAAAAATTAGATATTAATTTCTGTAATGATACGCAGCATACAACACCTTCTCAACAATTAATAACAAAGTTACAGCATACAGTTTAAATCTGAAACTCTAACAGTGCAGTCATGCAGCTCCCAATTTTTAAAAGCTAGCAAAAAATCCATAGAGCTATAGCAGACCTGAAGCAGCTATTCTCACAGGGAGGAAAATTCCTCTAGACAAATAGCTGCATGTGGTCTCTTGCATTTCTTTTCTTGTAAATGATCCATTGGAAGTTGAATAGCTTGTGATGGTTAAGCAATACATCATTAAAAATGAAGTAACATTCTTTAGGCTCAAAAATAATTAATTGTCCTTTGTCACAAACAGAGGATTTCCTTTTCTCACTTGCTTAGAATTAATTATATGGTTTTGCTGACTTTCATGGTTGTAATGGTGAGTTAAAGAAAGATCTGTCCTTTTTTTTTCCACCAGGCATTTTTTTCTGTAAAAATAAATCTGCATCTAATCTGCACAGCAAATCTCAGTGAAAAATGTCTTTCCAATGATCTATAAAATAATAGGTCTACATTTAAAAGTACCAGTTTCTAGAATCACCATAGTTTAGTCTGCTGCTTCAGACAATAAATGCTTTATATGTTAGAAGAAATGGAATAGGCAAACATTTCCCAACTCCTGGCAACTCTCACTCCTTCTAGGAACAAGGAAGACTTTACCTTCCCATTCAGAATATAAACAAACAACCAAACATTCCATTTACACACCTGAAGAAGTAATACACCTCAAACAAAAAGTTCCTGTGTTGTCAAGACTCCAGATTGACTTAAAGTGACCAATGTGTGAACTGTAGACTGTCGATAACTTACATTTTCTTGTCCTCAGCAGAATTAGAAAAGTGTTGCTTAAGCTAGAGCTAAACTATACTTACAGGAACCAAAAGAAGGAGAAGTCCTTTCACAACTTTAATTTGCACTGAAAACAGATTGTGCTTTGACTCCAGATTGTAAGTCATCATTTTCAACATGACAAACTTTTGCTTCATGTTGCAGAATTGGGACTGCAGGACTATATTCAGAATCCATGTTCAGTTTCACTATAGACTTTAAAAATGCAGTCTGCTTTGGAAACATGATTGCTGAGTAGATAGAATTCCCTACACTGCCCCTCAGTGGGATGAGGGATCATGTAGGGAATGCTTAAAGTTGCAAATAAGTAATCCTACTAAGATTTGAATTCTTGCAACAAGTACAGACACAAAAAGGGAAAAAAGGACCTTTAAGTAAGCATTAGTAAGTAAGATAACAACTGCAGCTGGTTTAACAAATGAAGGTTAGATAGATAATAATAGACTGGTCTAGAACTGAAGTAAGCAAATAAACAATGATTTTTCCATAAGAATCACCTATCACCAGGAAAATATATACCTGGCCACAGATTAATGGCATTTCTTTTCCAGAGAGATGCATCTATGGTGAGCAATACATAATAATCTGAAAATCACTGTCTCAAAGAGATTTATTGTTCCAAAAAGAATTGTAACATCTTTCTTCTATATGAACCATGATTTTTACTGAGTTCTATGAGTCACATTTGTGTTGCTATGACATTTTACTGTTACTCCAGGGTTAATGTAAAACACTGACACTCAGCAAAAATGCTAATATGATAGATTAATTTTATTATATGCTATAACAATTTGCCCTGCTATAATCCCATTATACTGTGATGCAATTTTCCTCTGGATTCTCAAATTCACTTAAGAATCCCTAATTTAAAACCCAAGTGCTTGTAGTTTTGTGTATCTGGAAGGATTGTTACATTCAGTGGAGATGAAAATCTCAGGAGACAGAAAAAAATACCCTTTAAAATGGTTTTGTTTAAATAAATAAAGTTCATTTTCATGACACTGCAGGCACACAGTTCCTGAAACATGCTGAGAACTTCATGTTTCTCAAACCTACAGAGCAATCAACTTCACTGCCTAGGTAGTGATCCTAGGAAGGACTGATTTCTCTGTGCGTATCACATCAAACTCTTTCCACTTCAGATCAAAATCCTCATTTGTGCTTTGGTTCTCTCAGCCACTGAGTCAGTGAATCTCGACACTGACTGAAATGTGAATGTGATAAAGCCACCACCAAACACACACTGGAACCCAATGAAAGACATACATTTCTTCCCATCAAAGGCATACAATCCTAGACAACAGTTAGTTTATATGTATGATTTCATCATGCCCTCATGTGAATGGATATTGAGAAAATAAAAATTACCCACATCTCATGATATAGAAAACTAAGTATCAGAGTCCTTCTAAAATTATTTTTATTTCAACAAAAAGTAGATCACTCTCTCCTCTTCTTACTCTGGTCTAAAAATAAATTTCTTTTGGCGAACATCTTTTGAATGCAAATACGTAAGCAAGGGAAAGAAACACCAGTGAGAAGAAAATGAACAGACATTTCACAAAGGTTTCAAAATCTAACAAGTGGCCACCTCCCTCTAGAGCAGCTGCTGTCTCCATATTCTTTGTACATTACATTACAATCGAGCATATGGTGGTGAGAGCTGGCAAGTAGCACTTCCTCTCCTGGACTGTTTCAGCTCAGAATCTATATGCCAAAACTAGCCTCCTTGCAGACTGTTCTTGACAATCCTTTGCAGAAGCTGCTGGCTTTTACAGCTTCCTACTGTGCTGTATCTACGTTTATTTCTCGCTGAAATCTGCAGCTTATGGCAACTGGAAAACATTGAAATGCACAGTCCAAAGAGGTTACTTTTAAGTAATTAACTAGGAACAACTTCAGTGACTCCTTGGAGAATGAAAACCCTTTGACAATACAAGAGAAAGCCTTTGAATTGTGAATAGGAACTCAGTCTTTTTGAATGCACTGTTTCTCAAGAGCTCCATGGCAGACCTTTCACTAGTCACAAGAGAGCTACGTACGGTACAATCTGCTACTAGGAGACTGATCCAATACCTTCCTCCAGTACCAGCTTTCCACTGATCCTTGTAAAATGTTTTCAAATGTTTCTTCCAAGTCTTTATATTATTTATGGAATAATGATATTTTAGTGGTAAGCAAATACTTGCATGTAAAACAAACTGCAGACAGATGCTAAAAAACAGTTGTTACAACTATCAAATCAAAATAGGTTTCTAGGCCAAAGTACAGCTGCATTATTAAGGCTTAAAAATACCAACCCAAAAGCTAGTATTGACCTAGTACTGAACTGGGATTACAAAAGGAATTTTCAGAATTATTTCACGGGAAAATAATTGACTAATAAAACAGGTTAAGAAGGAAGAAAGATAAAACAGTGGGCATAACTGAAAGAGGTGCTTCAACTTCTAAAATTAGATTAGGAAATTATAAAGCTTCAATTTTTACCATAACACTTGCTAAACCTAATTTTTTTCATTGCCCTTTTTCATCTGAAAAGAGCACCTGGCAAGAAGATCCAAGCAGTCTTTCCAAATTAAAATGTTAGAATTTCATTTATCATCTGAAGTTGTAATTTGTTTTATGTTATTCTCCAGTGTTGAATTGAATTACTCCTTTACAATAAAGAAGATTGTAAATACACCAATTCTATTAAGATAAAACATGAACCTTGCTAGAATATAGTATCCATACCAAATGTTCTATTTAACCCCATTCACAATAGGCAGACAGAGGAAAATCTATTTTTAAACTGAAACTGCTAAAAATTTCCACTCTCTATTTACTCAAAAAAGAAAAAATGGACCAGGATGTGCAGGAATTTTCTCTGTATATTTAAACTTTACACATGTAAAATTTAAAATAACCAAGAAGGATGAATGCTGTTCAAACCATGCCTTTTTTTTAAATTCTCAATACTGTAAAAAGTGGAACTACTAAAAAAACTATAGTACTATCAAATACAGAGAAATTCCCTCCTTATATAATTTGAATCAACGGTTTAATGGAAAACATCTAAAGCAAGATTAAAACATTCTATATTTATAATCAAACATATCAGCTTTCTGTAGATACAACACTGGTTTACACGGATGTGTATTGTTTATCAAGCACATCAGCAGTATTCCCTCACATAAAACAGGACTCAAAGGAGACTGTAGAGAGGGAAATAAATGGATCACATAATTCAATATCTGAAATGTCGCCATTGCTGCTCTGTATTGATGTGCATCCCATATTTCTATTCTGAAAAGACACTAAAAGGGGATAGAGCAGGCAATTCCTTTTGCTTCCCATTATCCACCAAACCCTAATAGCCACAGCAGCTCCATCTCTTGGGAAAAGGTGTGCCAAACAAGTCAACTCAGCTTCTCACTGTTTGGTTCAGGCACCAGCAGCCACCATCATAAGCCTGTCGACATCAAAGCAACTTCTTCCAGATCTAGACAACCTGAAATTAAAGCACTTGAAACATGTTTCAGCACTCACGAGAGAAAATGTGAAGACTAAAATCAGAAATGTAAACAGCATTGTTTAATAGCGAAGGTACGTATTTGTAAGTTGTTACTTAATCCTTGTGGCTAGTGAGGCTGCCTCCTCCCCGAACCAGCTGCTGCACAGCCCCTTCATCCCTGCATCCCCATCAGTTAGACCCGCTACGGTAGAGCTGCAGTCTCATTTCCATTGCATGCCAAGCCTAAATCTGGAGCGCAACTCACTGGCAGTTCAAATTGTTAAAACCATAAGATGAGGTTTGTATCTCTCACGGTTAAGGACCGACCAGGACATCCTGCTGAGCTCAGTGACACTGTCTCAGCAAGAAACGAGCAGCAATAGAGAAGCAGTTTAACAAACCTCCCTGGCCCTGATCAGACACGCGCTGCACCCGTCTGCTGACACGAAGCAGGCTCCTCAGCTGAGCGACAGCGGTGTCGTTTGGCAACGCTCGCCAGCACAGGCCCTGTCTTCTTATTTAACCACCATTGAACTATCAGATCTGGTCAAACTTCCTAGGAAATAGGAATTTTTGACTCGCTACAGTATAGGGTGTAAGAAACGATATATTTGTACAGTAGCCAGAAGGATGGAATTAGTTAGGTACAACTGTCATAATCTGATCCAGCTCAGCAGTTGGAGGATATTCAAATCAGGCTTCCCGCATCAGATTAGCTCTGATGCAGAACAATTATTAAATTTTTAGGAGCATAATTATTTAATTTTTTCTTCTACAACCTGAAGACAGACCTGAAAATGATGCAAGAATCTATTTAATTAATGTAATGCTAAGTACCCTGTAACTCTCCTTGCTAGCACTTGAGATGGATACAAGTTTATTCAGATATAACATTATATAAAAAGGGCTTATTTCAACATCTCTTCTTGCCTCAAATAATAGCAAAGCAACAATCATATGAAAAGAGGCCAGCTGTAATTATGTAATGTATCAGTGTGACATTTCCCATCAACACAGCAAAGTTAAGGGACCAGCAGTGATGTGGCTCAGTGCATATGGACTCCTGCTTGTTTCAGCTCACATAACAAGGACAAGGGAAAAATGATACTACCCGTAAATTCCCCCAAGAGTGATTATGAAAGAAGATGAAATCATGCATGAACAGACTGAAAGACTGGTGTGACAGAGGGATGAGACTCCCTCCCTCACTGACAGTTACCTATTTTTACATTCAAAGAGAGCTAATGCTTTGCCCTTAATTTTAATAGCAAATAATTAAATTACTCTTTTAGTTTGAAGGACGAATCTACCTTTGGTTCATCTGAAAAATAAAAGGATAAGGCCAAAAAATACTACCCAAACATGAAAATTGTTTCTTCTCTCACTAGTTAAAGGTAAAAGATGGATGTGTCAGTCCTGTACACGTTTTTCCCAGAACTACAGAGCAGCTGAGGCTCCAGGCACCAGCCTCCCTCTCTTGGGAGGCCACATAAGCCCAGTGCCCCTGCTGAGGCAGGTTCAACCAGCGCAGATCGCTCAGGGCTGTGTCCACTTGGGTCACCTCTCGAGGTAACCTGTGCCAAGGTTTGACCACTCGCACAGTAAAATGGTTTTTCTTATGTTTAAATGGAATCTCCTGTGTTTCAGTTTGCTCTCATTTCCTTTTTGCCTTTCACTGGGCACCACTGAGAAGAGCCTTCATCTTCTTTATTCCCTTCCATCAGGAACGTGCACAGATTGACAACGTTCCCTCTGAGCCTTCTCTTTTCAAGGCGGAAGAGTCGCGGTTTTTGCAACCTCCAACTTGCATGTCAGGCACTCGAGCCTCATCACCCCGATCATTAATGATGTAAAACAGTATTGGCCCCCTTATTGATCACCAGGATCCACCACGAGTGATCAGCTTCCAGCTTGACTCTGTTACCACAACCCCCGAGACCAGCAGTTCGGCCAGGTATCAGTCTACTTCACTCTCCACTTTTCAAGTCCCTACTACAACAGTTTTTCAATCCACTCTCAAGGGTGCAAATTAAAAATACAGACAAAGCTTTTATACTGTCTGCACATAAATTTTAAGACATGAAAAATGCTGACACATCTGAGCAATGTGCACTATTCATATGAGAATATCATTCCTAAAGAACTTGTTAGAACTATTAGAAGAAAAATTGCTATTTCCTTCAGCTTCACAATCAGAAAAAAGTGGGATAGCTATAGTAGAAGCAATATTTCAGATTGTTAACAAAGATAAATGTTACTACATTTATTTATGTAATTAATTTAACTGGGCCCAGCACTAGGATTTCTGATTTCAGATTATGAAAACATTAACTGATAATTAATAACAACTTTGCATGAAGTCCTACACATGTAACTGACCCAAACATTAACATGTTACATTTACACATTACAGTTCATTAGTGATTCCGTAATCAAAAGATGAACCACTTTTTTGATTATTCAAAATTATAAATATTTGATATAATATTGAAATAATATTTTAATATATATATAATATACATTGAAATAATATTTGATTATTTAGTTATTCCTTTTAATCTCCTAATCCATTTTGGTTCTCTAATTTGAACTTTTTCTTTTGAAATAAATAGTTAACATTTCAAGATTAAAATAATTAAAATAGAATGCTGGATGTCTTTTAATTTAAAAGATAAAAACAATTTTAAAGAATCTCTCAATTCCAAATGACAACAACTCATGTCTGAATTTAAACTGAGGTACATTAATACACCCCATTACACTGCAAAGACTGAACTCTGCCTTGTTCCAACACTACTGGTTAATCATAGTCACGATTAGGATACTCCAGCCTTAGTGTTTCCAGATTAAATTACACCTAATTTTACTGACACAGATCTTTCTCCACATTTTTCCCAGAAGAGTCTTGGTACTATTAAGCCTATAAGAAGAGTCTTACACACTATAAGACGTTATTCCCCTCCATGTAGGATAATTCCTATTGTTATTGATCAAGGCCATTTGTATGTACCATTATAACATTCCTTTAATGACAACTTGGCTCTCAAATTTTGAAAATAATGTATTCCATTGCCACATCTGGACACTAGAAATCTCCACGCTTGTCCTTTGGAACGTCCCGCTCACAGGGAACTGGCAATTGCTAGATTTGTACTAGTGCCATTCCAGCTCTGTGTAAGTGCAACAAGAACTGCTGCCAAGTAACCTATGGAATCAAAATAGTGAGACTCTGCAATTGTTATTAACTTACTTTAACTAACAGTCAATTTAATTTAAATATAGTCTTAAGTACAAGGTTTAAGTTAAAGCTAGCTATAAAGACAGAAGCAAGAGCACGTTTCTCCCCTATTACCAATACTGTTAAACACAGACAAGAGTGACAAATGTGCCATTTCTAAATCAAATTGATTAAATTAAGAACAGATTAACAGATTTTATAACTTTCTGATAATTTGTTCCATATATTTGTCAAGAGCTTGCTGTATTTTCATGAATGACAAACAAGCTGAACATTTTTCTTTAAGTGCAAAAAAGAAATTACACTTAATTGCCAAATTGTAATTGGTACCTCCATAATGACAACCCAAACATCTGCTACCTTGTTTTAGAGCTATTAAACTGAGGTTTTACTGCATGCTGATATTAGATGGACTTCATGAGCGTTGTAGACAAAGAAAACAGGGACAGGAAACAAACTGCACAATGATCAGGTAGTGAAAATTCAGTATCAAGGTGCCGTCTGCAGTTTAAAAAGTATATTTCCAAATGAGAACCAATACTAGGGTTTTACACGTTTTTGCCAACATTAAAAGCATTAATGCACCCATTTTAGGGCTGAAACTTCGTCTTTTAGATTTGAGGAAATACAGATACATTTTCTTTAGCTATAGAAGTGATCTAATGAGCAGTCATACATTTGGAAAATGCCCTTTGAGTCACGCTAAAACATGCTATAGTAATCTCTAAAGTCTTCTCCCGAGCACCGCAAGATCTGCACTCACCAAAGTTGCCTATGAAAACCATATTCACTGTTTCTGAACATGTCATCACCACAAGTCTAGTTACATAATCCTCCTCACTTGCAATCAGCCAGATAACTCTCTTAATCAGAATTAATCACATTTTTAAAAAACACCTCCACTAGTAGTCTGAACTGCTTCTCGCACATGCTTTCTACTAGCCATTGTACATGCACTTCAGCCACAAAGCTGTGAAACACACACCATCTATTCCAGCTGCTCTAAATACACCAACTCTCATTTTAATTTACATAACCTTTTCTATGCTTTTTACTAATTAGAACTGGAAATCTGGTAGTGTGCTGTAGATATTCAATCATTATTTCAGGCTAATTAATTGGGAAAAAAGAAAAAAAGGTGCCACAATGTGAAAAATGTACTGTGATAATGATCACACTGTACAAGAATTTAATAATCCTCTTAAATAACAGAAAAAAACAGTGCCATTACATATGCACATCAAAAGCCTGAATTCAAAACAAGAAACAGCATTTACAGGTAGCTGATCTGTGCATACAAGTCTTCATTTGCACAAAACTTATCAACATTCTGGATTTTCTACTTTTCTATTAAATGTATCTCAGATAGGAAAATGTATAGAAAGACCAAACCAAAGAAAAAAAATCAGTCTTAATACTCACTGCTTTTCTGGTCACAGCACAGTTCCAAACAATTTATATAGTTTAAGGAGCTAAATTTAGTAAGTGCAAAGCAAATCTAGCCCCATGAAACGTAAAAGGAAGTTTTTTCATTTTTTCACTTGACTTAAACTACTGATTATAGCCCATCATAATTATAGACCTTCTCTGCTAATAGTACTCCTTTCCAGAGTAAGCAAAAGGATTCTTCAAGCATCCCTTTCTAAATGAATGTAGAAACACTAACAGCAGCTATTTCACTTATCATACAAAATGTACTCCTCTTTAAATCTATACTAGCACATATCAGCTGAAATTATTTTTAATTTGGTTTTGGATAGTTAGAGGTTGTTCTTTTAGGAGGCAAATGCATGAGCTCAGGTGTATGTAATACGCTAGAGCAATGCTTATGTAATATTTTCTCAGGGATGTTTTTGCATGAGTGGTGGGTGATGTTTGAGATACATTTATAAATGCAGTCCTCTGGCCAGTCCCTCTCCTTGTCAGGGTGCTAAGAATGATGCCTTTGCTGGGCAGGATAGCAGACTGGGAGACTGCAGCCGATTTTCATCGCATTATTCATTCAGAAGGAAATAGGACGGGAATGATGGAGAGGCTGAACATTCTGTCCTTCTGTATAGGAAAATTCTCCCAGAAAAACTTGTCTCTCACCTCTTTCAAATACACAGCCCCTAGCAAAACAGCACCGAGCACTGTCAACCCTTCTCCTTTGGAGCGAAGGGAAGTGTAAGGGAACTTAATTCTCTGCTCACCTGAATAAGTAGGAACCACAGAAAAATAACAATGGCATAAGACATACACAGTGGAACTTTATATGCTCACTGCTTTCACTCAGTATTACAAACAACGAGCTACATCTCCTGCCCAACATTCATTCATCATTTCAGATGGATGAGATGTCCCAGCGTCTTCATAAAGACTTGCCAGTAGCCAGCCATACTCTTGCTATGTGTGTTTGCACTTACACATGCCAGACGGGTTTGTAGTAGTATTTATTAAAGTTGTCCTAAACTTTTAAACCTTTGTTCTAGAAGCTTAATTTTTCTATGCAAGGTGTCTAGCAAAACAGGTCCATCATTTCTTCAGTGATACTAAGGAACAGTATAGTTTTGACTGTGTTAAAACAGTCTAGCAACCTTTCCTTTGAAAACCTCCTATTTCCTCTGCTAGACTCCAGCGGGGAAAGGATTTTATGTAATGGATGCCTCCTGCCTTCTGTCCATCAAAGTCATATGCCCCTGAGAAATCAGATCCATCAAAGTCACATGCCTTTGAGAGGTCAGCACCCCTTGCAGTTTGCTCAGAATCTGTGGTGACAGTTCTCCAGAACACCATTCATTCTAGAGATTGTTCCAGCTTATCTGGCACCATTTCTACAAGCACAAAGGCCATCATTTTTGGATACCGTCCCACACTCACTTGTAAATAACACAGGAATATGATTGATTGGAATGCAGGGGAGCCAAGAGCTGCACAGACAAGAAGAGAAAACGGGAAGCTTGAAAGAAAAATTAGCAGAAGGGGCTACCTGCAGAAGAAAGGAACTAGAATTTGCAGTGTAGTTTTTTACTTTATGTTTAACACCAACTTTCTAGGATCAGGTGTAACAAAAGAAAAGGAGAATAGTATTTTGCTTACATTGACAGAAATTTAATACATCTTATTAAGTGCTATTTCATGCACAAATAATAGTAATGCCAGGTTGATTTAATGTCTTCTTCAACTCTGTAAAGTAATGCCTGCACATTTATTGCTCTGAAATTGGCAAGATGTTTTCCCTCATGTTCTTCACTGCTGATCTGTTGAATTTCAGGCATTGTACCAGTTAAGGTTTTTTTTTCCCCCAGAGGGATAAACCACATTGGAGTTCCAAGAGTAAAAAGAAAACTTACTGAAAACTATATAGTATATAATATATATTTATGCAACATGTATCTGAAAGAAAATTAATGTCATATTTCATTATGAGGTGATTCACCCACCACATTGTTTTCAATAAGCCTATCTGTGTATCTTTGATTATAAAACCACTACCATTTTCTATAAATTGGTATTAAATTTACACTTTTGAAATTATTATCTTCCTGTTCCTGATGACAGAGAACACAAAAAAACCTACATTAAACCACATTTGCCTGAAGTGGTTTACACCCACTCATGTGAAAACAAAAGCTGCCATCAGGAAAACATGCTCCCTACGAAGTGTTAACACTAGATTCTAACCAGCACATCAATCAGCTCCAAACTGTGAGGACTTTAGCTCAGCAAGGCACCAAGGCATGAAAAGAAGTATGTACTGAAATCATTCACTCTGTTCATTATTTTATTTAAAAAAAAAAAGGGTACCAAAAATGATCAGGCAACAATAAGCAATATTTATATATCTAGATGAAAACACTTTGGAACACCTTGCAGGAAATGTGACTTTTGAAGCCTGCATTCATCGGCAGGCGTATTTGGAAACAGCTGGCAGTTCTCCCTAGAAGTGAATCATCTTATGCCAGTACAAGGTGAGTGGAAAATAACATGAAAGTAAGATAGATAACATGACAGCAAATCCCATGCAAGATAACAGGAAAAAAATTGTTGCCTCATAGAAATTCAAAAATCCAATTTACTCATTTTCATACAAGGAACCAGGAAAAAAAAAGTGGTAAATGATATTATGGTAACAAAAAGCTTCCCAGTGACTGTCGGTCCTGTTTATAATCTTGCAGTGATTATTTATTCCAACAGGAAGAAATGGAATCTGCAGTTACCAAACTGTGAAGGCAAAGGCAGTGTGAAGGAGGCTTCTATTCCTATGTTTTCTGTCACATGAAGATACAAAATAAAGAAATATAATTTAACTTGATCATAACCTTTAGTTAGCATGGAAGAAATTTGCCATGCTACATTCTACACTGCAGGATCATTTTAGTTATCCATCTTCTTTTCCTGTGTTCATTTACTGCTGAGGCAGGATGGTCACCCCGTTCTTTGACAGAAAAGGAGACCAGGAGCTAACAGTCCTCCTATTGCCAAGTTCATTTACAACTATAGATTAGCCTGTAATGAGAACTTCAGTGAAAGAACTAGCCACCCATTTATCTCACCTTCTCTCCCTGCCGTATTGCAGGGAAGGCTGCTTTGCCTCTGACAACCTGGCCACCGATGAAAATACACAGCCTTCCAGAGGGTTTAACAGCGTCAGTAGCAGACTGACAGGATGGCCCTGCTCTGATCTCTGCTCCCTAATCCCTCTTTGCTTAGGGAAATCCATCCCACAGAAAACTGCTGAGATTTCTGGGCAGCTGATTCCATTCTACCCCTCACATACAACTCTCAAAAAAAGACGGCTTTATATATATTAAAAAAAAAAAAAAAAAAAAAANGTTGTTTGCTAGCAAGACAAAGCTCCTATACCCTGATGGCAGAAAGCTTCTAACTGGGATAACATGTCCTATGCTTGACACATTCATGTAATCTTTTCCAAACACAGTTATTTCAATTTAGTAAGAAAAGCTATTTGTTCCTCTTATTATGTAAAACTTCAATGGCAAGTAATGTGTGAAGATCACTGCTCTCTAATTACCATTCCTAGAAGCAGAGACTATTAACTACATGATCTATTATCTCTAATAATTATTATTTACACAGCAAATGATATGCACACTATAGGTTGTTTTTTCCTGCCCAGCTTATTCTGAGAAAATGCTTACCAAAGACTTTATGTAGAAGTTTCAAAGAAAATACTGTTGGGGATTTTTTTGTGTGATGATAGTCTTACTTGGATATAGAAAGATACTTGGGCCTGCATTATCTGCTCCCATCTATAATGTATATCTACATTATACAGCTGTGTATCACCTGGGAACAACACATGGAAATTGAGATAAAGATATAAATTTACCTACAGTGGCATTAATTTTGCCTATGAAGTAAAAACTCTTACGAAATATACAGACTTTTAGAAATCAGTCCAATCAAATTTCAATCAAATCTAATTTTTTTTCTTTGAAATGGACCAAATGCACTGTTTAGCTGGAGACAGAAATGCTCCAGACAGTATTTTAATGCCATCACTGGAGCACTTCAAAAACCTGAGCACATACAATTGTCACAAATTTCCATTAGCAAACTAACATGCTGAAAGCAGCCAATAAAAACCTTACAGGACTATCCTCAAGATACTTGACAGCCTTCCTGACCTAAACTCAACCCTTCCGAGTTGGACGATGCACTCAATCACGCATTGATTTTCTGCATTATTTTCCTCTGTGCTTCTCCTTGTATCGTGTATTTAGTAACTCACTGCACCCCTACGATTGCAGAACACCAACTGTAAAATGTAGATCAGAGCTTCATGACTTCATACAGATCCACTTGTCATTTTTTCACACAGGAAAAAATCTTTGACTTCCTACACCAGTTAATCAATCTGCCAGCTCAGGATTCTCCTCTCAGTACATTTTTCTGTGACATTTTCTGGACAGCTTTAAGTACACCAGAAGCAGAGGATTTTGCCATTCCAAGTGTATTCCACAGTGACAGTGCAGGAAGAAATTCAAGCCTGTTGCTCCTTCCTCTTGCCTCCCTCATCCAAAGCCAGATGAGACTGACAATGAGACATTAAGAGACAATTACATGGCTAAGCTGCAAAAATTCATGTTGCTCACTCTTCACTGATTTCCAAGATTATTATGTAAGGATAAAACTTTCCACAGATCTATCCTTAGGTAAAATTGCTGTCAAATAGCACTCCTCCTCCTCCCCATCCTTCTCAACCTTAAAACACACATTACTGAAATCTTGACACATTATCTAAAGGTAGAATTTATTTTTGAGCATTGCCTGAGGAAAGAAAGCAAAGGTAAAAAAAAAGAAAGATTACAAAGGATGGCCTCTGCTTAGCTTGTCCCCAAAATTTACCCAAACCCTTCTGTTCCAAAAATCACCAGTGCAAACCTCCCTGCGCACAAAGCCTCCCCATGCACGTGGAGAAAATGTGATACAGTGAAACAGAGAAAGCTGTGCAGGGGAGCACACTGTGAAGAATCTGTGCAAGCTCTGCTGCTGCCAAGTGATGATCACCTTTCCTCCTGACGTTCCAGTTTTACCTTTTTCCCCCTTCAATGTGCCCTCATGGCAACACTGCTTTCTGGAGCTCTCGTTCCTTCTCCCACTGCCTCTCCTTTCCCAGAGCTGACCTGCTTGGTCAGTCTTGACTGACAGCCGTGCTGTCTGTCTGCTCAATGACTGATCTTTTCACAGCCTTCAAGGTAACAACTGGACCTGCCAGTTATATCTGTGGCTTAACGTTAAAGGCAGGGAATAAAATGGAATTTAAGGCTGGGCTATTTACTTGGGTTGTCGTTGAATGTTACCATAAATTATAGCTTTCCTTCTGTCCCCATTTCTGTCCTCATTTTTTGTGTGCCTGTTTTTGTTGGGGTTTTTTAAAGTATCATTGTTGGCATCAATGGGTGAACTTATCGGGATAAAATAAGAGATGACCTAAAACTTCACGTACAAGTAAAAGAATGGTAATTTTATCTGTAATTTAACAAGAAACAAAGAACTTGAGAATAAGTTTTAAGAAAACTGTATCTGAGAGTAAAAATATCTTCCCAATTTCAAATACCAAAATAAGAAAAATGTAGTTTGGAGGAAAAAAAAGCTATTTTCTCATGGTTCTCCTTTGAATGAAGAAGAGAATTCTAGTGACATCCAATAGCAGCTTAATTTAGCATGATGGCCCCTGGCAGACAGCTACGATAAAGTACAGGCTCTTTTGCTGTTGCCTCAGGAAACAGAAATTCTGATGATTTTCTGTTGATAGGTATGGCATAATCTGATCTATTGGGTTTTGAGCTTTGTGTAAAAAAATCCAAACATACAAAACATAAAAATAAACAACTTTTCCTAAACATTTAGGATCTCATTCTTCCATTCCACTTTGAAAACAAGACTTCACATAAATACACAGATAAATATATGTATATAGATAGATAAAAGGTCTGTGTCTGTCAGACAAGAATTAGAGAGCTGCAAGCAACCACTGTTTAAAAGATACTATCTTTTCTATCACTGTTAACTTTACACATTAGTGTGGGTATATTTATGGAAAAATCCATAAACCAACCTACTAATACTCAAGTTTTTAAATTATTCAGTAGGAAACTTCCAAATATCCACATTCCCCAAAACAACTTTAAAGTTGTTTTCAAGAAGGCATTACTATATAGAAATTATGAAAGGTAAGAGGAAATGACAGTAAATATCTGTTGGCTAAATAATATGTGTGTTCATATATATATTATTATTGAGACAATTTTTAAAATCCGATTTTAAAAAAAGAGACAAGATTAATTCAAGTATTTGATAAATGAAATCCACTCTTTAAATTTGATTTTTTCAAAAATCTGTAAGAAATAAATTTATTTTGTATTTTGCATACCTTTTTAAAGACCATTTCGACTGGAACATTATGTCTCCCAACAACCCAGACAGCTCTACTTCTTTTGGATGCAAATACCTTCCTCACAAATAAAAAGAACCCTTCACCTGGCTACCACATCCATGTTCTCAATACCCACAGTAAACTTTCACCTACTCCTGCAAAGCAGCTGTTGCACTAAAATCTTATTTTTAAGATTTAAGATCTTATTTTTACCATTACTTTTACCACTTAACTTCTTACAGTTTCATATACTACAGGTTACCTGCCTGCCCTGCCAGCCTCCCTGCCTGACAGTTTTCCAAGAAAATTACTCCAGTAATCTGCATCAATCAGCCAACAGAACTATTGATGCTTAAAAATAAAATTCTGTGCCAAAATCTCGCAAACTGCTTTCAGTATAGAGAAGTTAGAAATTTTGTTCCACTTATTAAAATAGGATTCTTCACTATATATTCAGGAGAAAGTAATTACACAAAGCAGGGAGGTGAATTAACCCCTTCTTTTCTCTCCTAGTACATCTGAATGGCTGTGTCTGTGCTGCAGCTCCTGTGGCTGCATTGTTCTCCCACGGAGCGTAANGTGCAGCTCCTGTGGCTACGTGCCACACACCCCTGCAGCCAGCCTGCAGCCTCAGCATTGTTCTCCCACGGAGCGTAACCACCGCTCTCCTCTCAGGGAGACTTGGGGGAACCCCTGTTACTCACTGCTGGGGTTATCTGGGGCCCTCAAAACCACCCCTGCAGTCTTGAGAGGTCTGTCCCAGCGTACAGCAAAGACCCCCACCCAGGGCTGCGGTAGGAATGTGGTTGGAATTTGGGTGCTGGCAGCAACCTTGGTAACTTCCCTATTTTCTTAGACAGATGTTAAAGTATCATGTGCAGGTGTTTTTCTGCCATATGATAAACAGGAAACACGTCTTTCTCTGTTCTGGGTACAATAAAACTGTCTACATTATTTTTTTCTTGTTTGATTTGCCCTTTTGGTTTTATCCAATAGAGGCCTTTTTATTCCAAAAGTTTTACAAGGTCACATTCATTACTTGACTGACATTTGCTAATGTATAGACTAATATCTGTTTACTTCATTTCCTAAGCTGGCAGAAGCTGTGGAAGGGAGGGAATGTTTTACACTTTGCTGTGACATCTCTGTCTTCTCTCCTTCGAGATCCTTGGTTAAAGGATGCCGTGACATTGTGCCAACATACTGTGCAAATGCAGTAAATGATACTCCAGATCATCAGCGCTGAAAATGGTCCTCCTGCTGCAGATCCAGACAGTCACCTCATACAGGCATAAGTAGCTTTTTTGCTCCCTAGGCACCTCTCAAGTACCAAATTAAATGCCTGTGTTAGATCCGAACAATAATGGGTTCAGCTGGGTCTTTTCCACCGGTGCTGAAAATCACTCAACTAAATACTAATTGTGATCTCTTCTTAATAAGAAGACATTATACCCATCCAGCAAGCATGTCATCTATGCCCTCTGACAGTTTTCAGGAAATTAGAAATACTTTTCTAATTAAAACTGAATTTATGCAAGCAAGAGCTGAGCTCAATAGAACAGTTCAAATCACTAGTTTTGGTATTTGGAGTCTCTGTTTCATTATTGCTCCGTGATATTCAAAATCAATCAACTTCTGCTCCAAGTGCAATCAAAGTATTCCCAAAATGCAAATTTTGTTCTCTGACTAAGAGATGCTTTACAGTCCTCATCACAGCTCAGATGCAAAAATGTATTAAGTTTAATTTTTACTTCCATGAGGAAAAGTTATGTAAAACACGAATACTGGAAAAGACACATTTTCTAGAGAACAGCTTCACATAAACAGCATACAAGCATCATTAAAGTTGCTCTGAAGCTAATGGAATGCAACATCACTTCACCCAGTAACTTAATCCTTGGGAAGCATTACAAAGAACTATATTTAATGATGCTATTGTTCAGTTGGAATAATTTGTGTTTAATTTCGCAGGGAAATTCAAATCTTTTATACCAGGCAGTGATACTATTTTCTTTTTATATTTTTATCAATGCTTCAATTGCTCCTTAATCAAACGACAAAGCAAGAGGGAATATTTCTCATTCAGCAGAGCATCTTGACTAATTTTATGATCCCATATGTGATCACTCCCAACAGAAGTTCATACAGAGTGCAATTTACAGCATGCACATAACTAGATAACTAAAAATAGATTATGTAAAATTCAATCTTAGTGACATAACACATATGCCCGTTGGGTTTGTGCTGATATTCACAATTTGATTAAATATGCTCTCAGAATGAGTGCACAAGTATGCATTCAGTATTACGAGCTAGAAAAATAATTCTGTACACTTAATCCTGGAAACAATTCCTTACATATTTTTTGCTGCATTTATTTATGAGTTAAAATGAATGAGGGCTATGGAACAATACCCTCTATCTTCAACTTTAGCTTAAGCTTGTTGCAAACAATGAATAAAATTAACTCCTCTGATACTGGAGTTGTTATTCTCGTGGGGTCCATACTGCAAGGCCTGATCCTATGATGCTGTTATAATGGCTAAAAATCACTGTTAATTTTATACAGGTAAATTCAAGTAGCCATCTGATACGCATTCAGAACAAAGGTGGTTTCCAGAAGATTTCACCCATTTATTGATTTTACAGACAATCAGTCTCTGTGCAAAGCTAAGAAAGAACTGGAATGGTGAAATACTGACTCTTTTGAACAGGCACACATAACTAATTTCAACAAGAAGCAATGAAGTCAAGCCAGAGTAGGAAAAAAAAAATTTAAAAATATATTGAGACCGAAGTGAAATTTTAGAGCTACTACTGACCAGAAGTTTTTTTCAGTCAAATGAAACTATTATCACAAGAGAAAGAAAGAACATTAAAATTAACATCACAGGTGCATCACTCTGGAAAGTCTGAGTAAAGCCTTCCCATGCTTTACTCAGAAACCTAGAACTGTTCTGAGATCCAGAGAGGGCGAACTGGTACAGAAATTGAACAGGAACACTTTGTTACTGTGTTTGACCTCAAGCATTCACAATGAACAGCAAAATATAAAAGAAATGAAGTACAGCAGATGCTGCGTCTTGCTCTGCCAGTTACACCTGACTTAACTACCAACTCCTCTGCCTGCCCGCTGCCTTGTTGTGTCTTAGGAACAAGGAAAATTCTGACAACATTGGCAACATTCTCTCAAAGCCCTCCCAAAGTCAGACTCCACAGTGACTGCTAGGACGGTCATTACCACTGTGGCACACAGGTACCTATTGTGCTTCCTCCCAGTTTGTCGGTATCACCTGTATCTGTGTGTCGAGGATGAGTTTGATTCTCTGTCTCTACAGAAGCACCTCACCTTACGTAGGTTGCAACAATATTAAAATAACTAAGGTGTATGTTCCTCTCCCCAGCAATCAAAGGTTATACTGATTTGTGAAAGCATGATTCACCCAGCAACAGCAAATTATTATTGCTAATTTACAGATACACAAAGTAGATTCCAAAAAGCCACTGCCGTAAGATATCCCCAGCACTGACACTGAACCACACTGCGGACAGAAGGCCCACCTTCCATTTCAGCTAACCTGCTCGACTGTGACCAGGACAGCCCACAGGAGGAGGACAGAATAAGATCCAGGATTCATTTGGGAACTGGTGCTGGCTCGCTGGGGAGCCGAGAGAGCTCTGCATTTGCAGGGTACCTGAACGTCAGAGCCAAAAGGGCCAGCTCCAGCCGCAGCTGACTACAGCAGCTTGTGCAGCGCATCGGAAGCGGAGCACTCACAGCGCTGGCGGACAAGGAACAGCACCTTTCCCAGCTGACGGAGGCTTTGTGCGATCCGTGCCCACTCTTGATGTAGGAAGCGACTCAGTCTGCCTCGGGGGCTGGTTCTCCCCACGTTTCCCTATCCAGAGAGCTTTCAGCGACATCAGAAGAGCGAGTGCAGCACACATGACTGTCTGAAGGGTGCCTCAACTGCGGCTTGACTTCAGATCCTAACCCTGGCTAAACATTCACTCCAAACCACCTTTGCCACAAACACACTTACTTTAGGTTTCTCTAAACATTCTTTTTCCAAGTGTTGATTGTTACTAACATCCAGACACTTACATAGCAAGAATGAAAGGAAATACATGCTCCAATACTCAGCAATATTTCACCAACTGTTTTCTGTGACTATTTGAAAAGACTATTTTTAAAGCAGATGTGAAATGCATGCAAGGCGGTATTACACAGCTCAGCACAGAGCTATAAAAAGCACAATACATAAATTCATAAACTAAAAAATTTATTTGTTCTTCAATATTAAGATTAAGCTTGACCTTTCAAAGAACAAATCTATTGGAATTGCAAAAGTTTTTGGCCTCTTAATTTGCTCTGTACATCAGAATCTAATGCCACAAGCAAACGTGATATTTCCATTTTGACCTCCCTCACAGACTGAATAAAATACTTCTGGATATAATTCAATTGAAACCAGAATGAATAAAGATCATTAACCTCAGTGATTTAACCAACCCAATTTGTCCTGTTTTAGAATTAATTGAAAATTCTTAGACACATTAAAATAATTTTACACATATCAAGTCTCAGTGAAAATGAGTTGTGTTAGCAAATGTACTTGCTCTGAAACTGGGCCATTCCAACCTAACAGCAGCAGGAGTTTTTAAAATGTAACACGGTCTTTTACTTTTAAGTACGTCCCTATCCTTAGAAGGAAAACGTAAAATATCTATGTATAGTTTTACAGCATCCATTCTCATTTTGAGGACCTCAACAGTGTTTAATTCTTTATAAGCAACAACAGGATGTTAAGGAATTAACGATGCTTAAAAAAACTACCACTCCTTCTGCCACGTTTCATTTTATCGACAGAAGCAGCCTACTTACCAGAATTTTTGTAGTGTAAGCACTGTTGATAGCAATTGCATTAACCAGCAAATCAAGGGTTTTGGCGGGTACAGAATCTGGATCTGGGATCTCTTTGTAGTGGACATCACCGACGTAGGCTTGGACGACCGTCATGCGGTTGGTGGTGAGTGTCCCTGTCTTGTCGGAGCAGATGGCTGTGGCATTACCCATAGTTTCACAAGCATCTAAGTGGCGGACAAGATTGTTATCCTTCATCATTTTCTAAGAAAAAGCAAAGCAAAAAAACTTTCAACATTTGCTTGGACAGATTTTTAACATCAGTTATAAAAAGCAAAAAAGCACTTATTTAGTCTTGTTCATTAGAACATCATGCTCACTAAACCAGAACTTGAACTGGGGCCAATAACCCAAGCCCCAGATACAGACAACCAAGCAGCGACCATCCGGGAAATAATTTTGCCTTTGACAAACCAAGATAATTCCATCATTTTTTTGCAGTATTTATACATTTTAAGGAATAGCTAGAGCATGAAAGATTAGCTAGAGAAACTGGAGATAACAGCATTTTTTGAACAATACCATTATAGCAAACATTAGACTTTAAAAAATACTATTTCCAAAGCCAGGTGCAGCACATAGAGAGACTATACATTTGGAGAAAGAAAGAAAAACTAAAAACCAAAAAAACCCCCACCAAACAGAAAGCCACCCCACAGCCACAAAAAACCACCATTGCAGAGTACTCCATATCCAGTGCATATTTTTCACAAGATGCACAGGCATCCTGGAATATACATGTTATCTTTGTTTATGTATTTTCAGTATTAAAAAAATTCTGTGCCCAGTCACCTGCCCCTTACTTTCAGAGAGAACCTTACACTGACAGGGCACAATATCAGCAGGTGTACACAACGCTGTAGTGCAGTTCGACACTGCCAGGGCAGATACGCATGTGTGCTGCATGTGTTGGATGAAGGACATAAGGAGAACGGGAAAATATTCTAAAAGCAGCTAGTCTCTATTAGCAAAACCCCATGTTTGAGATGCGCTCTTTATTCCTAATGATGATGTTTGGCTACATATAAATCAAGCTATTCCTTCCTAATATTCATACATTTGTTTACGTACGAAATGGAAATACACTGCAAAATCTTCATTTAAGATTCCCAGGATTTTTACATAAAGCCCATCTGACTAGAGTGCTAAAACAATCTGCGGAGACTCCGAGACAGATACTGGAGTAATCCACAAGTCCAGGATTTTAATGCTCTTTAATTTCCTAACAGAATCATTTAGATGCAGTTGTTTGTAGCCAGTATAAGTACATTAAAACTCCCAGTGAAATTCTTAATTTCTATGAAACATGTTCCTGAGGACTTTGAATCCATGTCAAAACTTTGCAAGAAAATTTGAAGATGAAATTATTCTATATCAAAAGGTGGGACTATTCTCACATCAATTCTGCTCAACAAATGCCCGTCAATCACACATACTAAGTAGGTACTTCTATTGCTCAATATTCCTACACTGTGTAGCTTTAAAGATAGGTATTGGAATACATATATATTTGCATTTTTTTGTAAGAAATACTTTCAATATAAAGCAAAGTTTCACTCTGAAGAAATTTCACTCCCATTAACATTTTGAGCACATTAATTTCCAGGCCAACTTTCATCACACCTGATCAAACCTGAAGAATAACTCACTAGCAAACTCAACTGAACAGCATTTTCCTCTCATAATGGTTTTTAGTGTTTCTTACCTTTACAGAATAAGCCAGAGAAATAGTGACAGCAAGTGGAAGTCCCTCAGGAACAGCTACCACAAGTACAGTAACACCGATAATGAAGAATTTAACAAAATACTGAACGTAGACAGGAGTGCACTCAGGCAACCACTGCTTCTTGTTGACCACAAACGTGTCAATGGCAAAATATAGTACCAAAATGATTACAGTGATGGCAGACATCACCAGACCTGAAAACAGAAATAATCAATTACTACAAAACCAAACACAATTTAAAACGTGCAATTAGAAATTTACATTTGAATTTCACATGAAATTATGTTAATATTCTACAAGACATTTTCACCAGTTCCAATAATGATGAGAATGATAAATTTTACAATGAAGAAAAAACATTAGTATAATACATTTCCAACAGCCGTACGTTCCAGTGAATAAGGAAACACTGAATTCTGCAGAACAGCTAATCACACCGCATTCATTAAGGACCATCTTACTGCTGCCTTTAAAGCTTCTCAGTCCGTCTAGTTCAACAGGAGTTCTGCTGTTGCTGAAGCTAAGATTTTTCAATTTAGTACATTACTTTGCCTAGTACAACATCTATCTGTCCTTTTAACCTCCACCTTTTACAGATTACTAGTCTATCCATACACAAACACTCATCTTTCTTTTAAATAAGCTTATCTTAAGAGGCTTGAGAAAAGGAGTCTCCTGTGGTTCACGTCACTGTACAAAATTTTTTAGAAAAGCCCCAACTGATGCGTCTGGATGAATACAAAGAGGCAATACTGCAGAATCATCCACAGAACAGTTTTTAATAGTTTTTCTTGAAAATGTGATAAGTACGAGTGTTTCCAAGGTCTCCCTTTTTTCAAGGGACGCATGCAAACAGTGCATATTCTTACGAGGAGCAGCCTAGAAGAGGTAGAACACTGACAGTACAGTACAAGAGACACTAATAAATATTTTGCAGAATTCAAAAAAGATCCCAGGGACTTAATATGCTCTCCCAATGACACAGACTCTGCTAAGACAGCACTCCTCCTCCACAATTTTGTTCCTGGATTTCAGCGTACAAATATAAACTCCGGTAGAACATCTAATTTGCCTTGCTGGGATTACCGCTCTTTGGCAGGTTACTATGAAGCAGTTAAGCCTGCATTTCAAAATAAATGAAATTCTCTTTAATGAGATCATACAGGAGAAGGGGAATGCTGTGAATTTCATGACTCGACTGAAATAAAAAAAAAAAGTAAACTGAAGGATGCTAAGGTTGACAGGAAACAGATGACTCAGGGAGGCTGCCAAATGCCAGAGGATAAAGGAAAATCCATTAAAATATTGTATAGGCAAATACTCATGACAACCCAAGACATCCCCACAGACTGGCCAGTAACAAAGAAAAACCAAATGAGGCAATGATTAATTAATGTAATTCATATTACTTGCCACATTCTGGTTAGAAATCCCTAGACAATAACTTTAAAAGTGATATTCACATGCCTGCCGGAATACCAAAGAGAATTATAATCAGAAGGCAATGTAGAAAGGTCCTTCATCTAAGAAATTAATGAAAATGAGAAATGAAGTGTTTTTATATCAATGCAGACTGTTGTGTAACTAGCAGCAAAGCAGAGAAGCTTGAGAAATATGAAACTGGACAAAGCCTGACACTGGATATGGTGATGATACCCACAGATTCCGAGCCACACACTGTTCAGGCAGAGAGATGGAAGTGGCATCATTGGGTTGTGTGATCAGCTAAGTGTAATGGACTTAAATGGGCATGAGAAGGAATGGCAGGGGAAAAAATCAGACTGGTGAAGAAGGATAAAGGAGATTGAACAAAGGTAAGGTCAGGAGCCTGTTATAGGGCCTCAGCCAAGGATCTAGATAGAGACCAAGATCTCTTTAATACCAGTAGAAAAATGAATCCAATGAACATTATGTCATTGTGAAAGATTTTCACTTTAAACCTGCACATGGGAGAAGTGCTACTTATACAGCAGGGACCAGATGGTACTGGATACAAGAGTCAACAGATGTGTCATATTTGGGTTAAAGTCAGGAACATGGATATTGACAGAGAACAGAATGATTTCAGAATCCATAAGAGGCAGACACTGTGTAAGTGATATTGTGAGCTGATATTAGTGATTCTGAAACTGTACTCAGAAGTTCTAAGGGGAAAGGAAATTAAATATGTAACTACTGCACTTGGGACTATTGCCTATGAGAAAAGCTACATTTCGTTTTGATTCAAATATTCATTACAACCCAACTTGCCCAAAGCTTCCAGTTTCTTGACAGTCAAAAGCTGAGTTTTAGAAGAATAAAAGATCTTCAATACCACATACTATCCTTAGAACAGTATTATGATGACCTATTTCTAAATATTGCCGTACAAAAGGCCTGTCCCTTTCAAGAATAATTTGTTTTAAACCTCTTTGTTGTTAGTATAACACACTGCTATGTGGTCAGTTACCCAGTCATACCTGCTTTGCCTATCTGGACTGCCAGCTTGGTCAGCTTTCCCTGAAGAACAGATTTTTCTTTCTTGTGCATGTTGGATTTCTTCTTGTCTTTGTCGTCTCCCTCTCCCCCTTCTGCACTCTTCAGCGGCTGCATCTCCATGGCAGCAGCCCCATCCTGCTGCTTGGCTGATAATGCAGAACAAAACTGTTACTCCAAAACTATTCATTCTTTTTGTCTGAGTGTCGATACTTACTAAATTCAACCAGCAACACACGTCACAGGGGCTGACTGCAACCCAGATGCACAGAATTACCCCTCACTGCCATGGCAGACAGGTGTCCCGTGAGACCCAGTGGGGTTCTGCAGGGGCACAAATGTACCAGCACACCCCGGGCACTCCACACACACAGCTATGTAACATGCTCTTTGTTAAGTACCATGAACACCACTCATTTTTATTATGTATTTTTTAAACTACCAATGACATTCTATGTTATACACATATATACCACTTAATGTCTTGCAAATTACTCAGCAAGTAACAGTATGTCCGTACTGCAGGATTTTCTAGAATAGCAGATTGCAAGTGCTTTGGCAAAGAGAAGGTCTATATTCCTCTACATTCTGGTATGTCTGACAGATTACAATGCTCCTTTATAATCATACTTTTAATGAGAAGATTTTAAAGGCAACGTGGTTCCACAGATGATCCAAGCACCGCTTCTCTTGCCTGCGTGGGCACCTCAGGGACCAGCGGAGCACACTTTGCGAACCCCTATTCTAGATAATGCCAGACTGTAAAAGTTTCCTTCAGTGTTCAAGTAACTTAACCATCAGGTCAGATGGTTGTGGATTCTCCCATAAAAAGCACAGAGAATTTAAAGGCTAAACCATCCTTTCTTGAAAGAATGCTAATGTTAATATAAGGAAACTTGATTCTAGTATCAAAGAGAAAGATACGGTTTTTAAAAGCAATGACATTCCAGTCTATATATGTGTATGCGTCTGTTTTGTATTGAACACAGATATAAGTAAATTAAATAGAATGAGATGAAACAGCTTTGCTGTGACATTCATGAGCAGATTGTGCAAAACCATGCTTATTTGACCTGGAAATCTAATCCGTCTATCTAACCTTAAAACTTACTAACTTAAGATTTTATTTAATAGTTTTGTATCGTCAACAACTGAGTTTATCTATTCAGTTTCTGATCCACCACCTTTGCAATCTTCAGAATTATCTATATTATAGTTTAATTTACTTATTTGGCATAGCCCAAGGAAATCATGATAGCTGATGTCTCATACAATAAGAAGGGAACCGTGACTTTGCTTCAGAGGAAGCTAAATATTTATTTCAATTTCTTCCTGAGATTGTACATTAAATAAGAAACTCTTAAGATTCTTAATTTTCCTGTTATTTATCCTTGTTACATGCTTTTACATTGCTAAATAACCTCTTGGCTTTAAAGTTTCTTTCTGTTACTGCTTTACCTTCTCCCTGCAAATGAAAATATGTCCATACAATGCCATTAAACACCAAAGATGACGAGACATATCAAAAATAGGGCTGGAAATTCACTAACAATACATAGCATACAAGAAAAATGATTTCAAATGAGCTTTGTGACACGGGAGTATCATCTATAAATGGCTTATTAGAAATAAGGACCTTCTCCTATCCTGAATACCTGATATATCACACTTCTGTAAGTTACAAATTCTTTGGCAGTTTTTTTTTTGTTGGGTTTGGTTGTTTGGGTTTTTTTTTAACATTCTGTTTGAACAACAGGGCCATTTTTATACACAGGCACAAATAATTCCATTTTATTTTGTAACAGAATTTAACTACATGCTAGAAATGAAATCCACAACCTCCTTAATATGAAAGAAGATTACCTTTGTTCTGGCTGTTCTCCATATTCCCATCCTGCATTTTGCCTATATGATGAAAAATTTCAACAGACAACAGACAGTAAACAATCTTCACCCAAGACAGAGCATGAAAATGGGAATTTAAATAAAAAGGGCAGACAAAAGTAATGAGCGTGTCACAGATAGATATTTATGGTCAGTAGCCATTGTTACCATATGTTTACTTAGAAGCATGGACAGCTTAGCTGGAGACATTCAAGGAACTGCAGTCAAGCTCAAGGTTTTAACATGTAAATTACTAAATATCAGCACATATTTCTGAGCAAATTGCATAAATTCAGAGGGTGGAGCTAATAAAAAGAATCCAGTGTGAAGCAGAATTTGAATAATATTCCTAAACTGAAATTTGAGAGAGCTGGGACTTAACCACAGGTATCGTTCTGGCACACACCAGTAAAGAGAATTACTTTCCTTGTGTATTCCAGAATTAAATTAATTATGTTAGTAGATTAAGACAATATAAATAATAGTGACAATAAACATAAGTAAATAAAAATGTAAATCAGGTATTATTTTAAAAATTACATCTTCCTCACTTGGTTGCATTATTTAGCAAGTTACTCCCGTAAATACAAGTGCCAGGTGATCGTCCTATATTCAGATTTATCGTAAAGAAAGATTTGCCAAGTGCATCTGTAATTTCCAATTTATTTTAGCTACATATAGTTTTACCATACCAAAGTCCTTATTTTTTTTTTCCTGAAAATGTACCATTTGAAACTGTGTATGAAGTAAAAATTGTGAAATAGAAATTGGAGCGTACAAAATTCGGTATTCAGAATAACCGGTAAACAATTTCAAATGTATTCAACATTCCTTGGTGGGATCCCTTATGAAACTTTCACAGTGACAAATGAATTTATCTTACGGAAAAAACTACTTGACTTTTATAAATATTACATTCAGAAGAGATGACATTCTCATTTTCTAGTTATGTATAATGCATAATAAAAATAATGCTGAGGAAAATTTATAGTTAAAACACCTTTACAGGACTTTTGACACATTCTAAGACATGTATCATTAGAGTTTATTATAAAAAAAATACATGACACCAGTTAATTCTTGCTGTTCTAGCTTCCTGCAATACGAGGGCTGGTACTGGCATGCACAACGAGCAGCAGAAATCATGCTTCAGCATTTGTATGAATTATTTCACTCTATGCTGTGAATAAATAGCAGCAACATTAAAAGGCCAAGATGCATGCCTGTATTTTCAATAATAGGGAGATCACAAAAAACTTCCTTCTCAAAAAGAGCAAAAATGGCTAAATTGGTCATGAATTGATCACGAGGACACTGCACCCCACAGCAGCAGGCTGCAGGCACGGAGGCATTCAGGAGCACAGAACTGCAGGGAAGGATGTTGTGCTCCATGTAACCACCCCAGTGCTCAGATGGATCACTGAAGTAAAGCACTCAGCACCAACTGCTTCTCTGTGTTTCTAGCTCCATTCCCACCTTGGTACAAAATGACTTTTAAACAGGCAGGAACCATCTTCCAAAGACTTGTGTTTTTTGCCATGAGGCATGGATCTATGAACCTGAACAAATCCAAGCTGGTTTGCATTGGGAAATTTCCTTAAACATTTCTGCATACAGTGCACAGTTGAACTTGCTATCTGCCTAACGGCTATTTTGCTTAGAATGGTCTTTAATAAAGTTAGTGGAAGACATAAAGCATCTCTAGAGATTCTGATTCTGGCCACAGGATAAAGCCTTCCTCCAGAACTGGAACACATGAATTTAGAGCCATCTGCTCTATGTCCTGCTCTACAGTTGCCTTTTTCAGAATACAGTTCTAAACCTTAAAGCAGTACAACTGAAGGTTCTTCAACTTAACAAACACAAAATACACTGCTTTTTTCTGGGTAAAGCAATGTATTTAACTTTCTGTTATATATTTGCTATTTAATAAGAGTATCATAATTGTCGTAATGAACGACACTAACAATTAATCTACCTTGGCTACCTAAAAATACCACTACACAAAATGCACAATCGTTAACAGCAATGTAAACATAAGTATTTAAGAAATATATTCTTAACTTCAGCAGCTACTGCATTTAGGTTACTGGGGGATGGAGAGAGGAAGTCATCACAGCTAGTTATATTCCAATTATTTAGATAGAATAACAAAGAACACGTAATTTAGTTAATTATGATAAAGAAAAGAATGCTGTTTCTCCAGTTTGAAATAATTTTAAGCCTGCACTTGGCTATAAATTATGAATGAAGAAAGAAATTAAGAAACAAATTAAGATGCTAGAATCACTACTGCTGAGAGATCCTTTCTCCTTTCAGTTAGTGTAAGGACCAGAAATATTATCCCATTTTCTGACCTTTGTGTATTGTTTAGAAACATTCAAAGGATTAGTATTTATAAATATTCTGGTAATATTTTATCTATAATTCATTAAAAATACATTTTTTACATAATTTTGCAAATCTCTTCTTCTTTTTCTTTTTGTAAATAAGCAAAAGGAACAGTGTTTGGGCCCTGAAACCTGAAGGAATTAATTGGAGTTTATTTTAGTCACTTTTCCAAGCAAGGATGAAAAATCAGAAAGTTTAGAAAAGAATACAGAACCTCCTAACATGACTTAAACTCTGCAGTTGAGTTGAATGTTTTGAATCTGAACAGAAAATATTTTGCATGTTGCCTTTGCCTTGCTATAATTATTTCTGGCTTTTGGAACGCACCCATGGCACCATTTCTGCCTAAATCCTTACTCCAAGAGACACTTACTTTTCCAAACAAACTTTCCAAGAAAAGACTCCCCTTTACCTCCCCCAGAATAACAAAGACTTATCGCTGGCATTAGAAATTATTTGTTCATTGGAGGAACTGCCTGGAATCAAACGAAGGAGCTAATCGAGTTAGGTGCTCATGTGCTGTGATGGAGCAAAAAACATCAAACACCCTAGTGACTTCCCAAAATGTCTCATCTTGCAGTAGAAATGAGTTACAGCCCTCTTCGTGCCAAGCCAGTTTTATTCTGCAGCTAGCAAGAACAGATGCATGTTGCAAATCTACATCTAGGGAGAAAAGTGCCATCAAACACATCTGAAGGGAACCATTAGGAATCCTTTCATGCAGTGTGCAGCAGAGCCAATGCATTCATACAGCACAGGTTCATTCCAAAAGAATAAATCTGATTCCACTGTATCAAATAGGAAATTTTAGATAATTCTTCTATGCACTCACTACATAACTCCACTTACAGTTCAGAAAATACTTCAAAATATATTAAAACTGCAAACTGCTTTGCAGGAGTTGCACTGTACTGTACATGCCAGAACTGACAGAAGTAACAGGGGATGTAAAGTATTTCAGCTGAGACACTTCTGAGTCTGCTACAGAATGGCTGTATCACAGTGTAATTTTAAGTAACAAATTCTCTGAGTACCAAATGCCAAAAAAAACCCAATAACCCATCATGGAAATCCTGATCTAAGAATCGGGTAGTGCTCTACCAGACAATGATAAACATCCTTTCTCTAAGGAAGTCAAATTTGGGGTGAACAAGCTGTGAACAGCTGCAGCTTCCCATAATTTATTTTAAAAATGTAACCTTTTCTCAATACAATACTTTAAAATTAGATGAATTTTCATTAGTTACTATCTTTCTGTAGAATTTTCTGATCTGCTTATAACCTTATCTTGTAACATTCTAAAAACTCATATTGTCCATAGTTTTAACAGAGAGAGCATCAAAAAATCATGTATATTAGTCTCCACAACTAGAACCCAACAGAACGTATAATAGTCCCTTTGATACGGCAGGTAACGGAGGCTGTGTCACAAACCTATATGGATTTATCACTATAGGCTCACCGACTGGAAATACCTATTTTGTGTCAAGTGTATATTGCAGCTAAGACAGTAACTATTTGAAATAGCCATGTGTTGATTTTCAAGTAACAAGCAATAGCATTTCCTGAGCTAAATGCTTGATTATATAAGATTTTTGCTCTTATTTGAAGTTATTTTCTATACAGAGGTATTAGACTTTAGGTAAAAATGCTTGTTTCCAGTCACATCTCAGGGAGAATTCTCAGACATTACTGGAAAACTTCATTTCATCCAGACTGAAAAAATATCTGCATGAACTTTGTCTCCTTGCTTTAGAACTCTTTTTTTTCCTTTCTTTCTTCCCTCCAACCCCCCTCTAAAACATATCTACGTTTTAAGTGTTCTCTAACTCATCACCACTGCTAACTGGAAAATGTATAGTATAAACAGAAATCAGAATTTGGCCATTTCCCAGACAACTGCCAAGCACTCAGATCTAACTCTGCTTGTGAAGTCTCAGTTCTCCCCTGAGCACAATGTCAGAGAAGTTTAAAGGTGGAAAGTGTCTCCTGTCCGTGCTGATCTGAGATCTGCAGCATTAACTCAACCACCTCATCTCGGAAGAGTTAAAATTGAAAACGTACCCAGCTGCACAAAAACCTGACTTCCACACTTTGTGCAGGGAACAGAACTGAGTGTGTATCTCCCAATTCCACCATAAACGGCGACAATAACTCTTGTTTCTGATGGGAGAGGAGATGGTGGAAAATCACCTACTTAAGACAGGGGCTTAATACCCCTGGAACTCAATTGCCATGTTAGGTTCAGGCATTAAGACGAAACACAACAGGTATTTACCAGGCAGCTAATACCTGCCAACAGCCAGAGCAGGTTAGAAACACTCATTTCTGCACCTCGCTGAGCAGCGGTTCTCGCCGAGCAAAGCACTGCGGCCAGTGCTGCACTCGGTACTCGGCAGCTTGGCACACTGCCGCCTCCACGGCACTGGGGCAGGAGATCTGGGAAGACTCTGCTGGACACGTTTGTTTGTTTTGCACACAGTGGAACAGAATTATAAAGAATTGAGAATTAAATATTCTAATTTCCTGGTTCGTGGTCTCTCAGGAATCTGAAATGGGGTGTTGGAACCAGGATGACATGGGTTCCTGTCATGCGGTGAGCTGTTGGGATCGTAAATCCTCGTTTTCCAGCAAACTTTGAATGTGCAGGAGTAAAGCTTTAAATATGGTTATATGTTTCTTTTAAATTATAATAAAATTATCTAAAAATGGGCTCACAGATTTCCTCTGTCATTGCTTTAAATGAGATATTACACTAGTAAATCTTCGTACTTGTTTAGTACTTGGTATCGCCATGTCAGAAACTTCACTTTCACATGCATAATGCAACAACTACTGACCTACATGGAAAAAATTCCGTCGCCAACACAATGAAAAATAGAATTAGTTTTGTCAGCACTACTGGTGCTGTAGAAGCAGGAAAGGTTTCTATGGCAGATAAAGCCTAATGTGTCTGATTATCAGAAAAACATAGCTGATGCCTAGACTAATACTGACCCATTCCATTTAATACTGGAATTAGACTATTAGAAGAGACACTGAAATGTCTGCATGCTGTGCAGACAAGTAGGGTCAAAAAGCTGTACTAAGAGACAGTCAACAGTGACTATAGTCATATTCCACATCAGAAGAGATATAACCCATCTATCACAGCCGTGGTCTTCAGAGCTATGCTGACAAATGTGTAAAGAAGAGCTTTACAATGAAACTTCATGTAAAGGCAACTCACAAGTTTTGAAACTAGCCTTACTTAACTGTTCCTTTTAGTTGCAGTTTGAATTAATGGCAAATAGATCATAATTCTTATTTCTTCCTCGCCCATGCTTAATTCTGTGTGAATAAAGTAAACAAGTCACAGCATCTTTGTGGCATCTCTTATAAGCTACTGGAGAGTTTATGGAGTAGGATCTCTCAGAGGGTAGTCACACGCACGTACAACATCTGTGCCGTTCATAAAAGGCAGAGGGAATCTTACACAGTCAGGAGAGAAATCTATCAAACAAAACAAGCTAGGTGTTCTTGACGTACCATTGACTAAGCTGGCATTTGCATTATCTGTGGCATTTGCACCTGCTGCACCATCTGTGGCTGAAGGAGGGTGGGAGGAGGGATGGGAAGAATCTACTGAGTAATAATGGATAAAAAAAATTAAATAATAATAACAACAACAATATGAACAAATGCACACAACAAAACAAAAAACATTTATGGAATACTAGGGGTTTGTTTTCTCCAAAATCAATCTGGTTTAAATTAATTAATGTAACTTTCAAAAGCAAAATGTCATTAACAAAGGTGTTACAAAGTAAGGCAAAAACTCATACATGGAATAAAATAAAAATTAATAATAATAATAAAGACATTTAACAAAGTTAACAGAATCGGTGACTGTACACAGTGCTAGGTACACTGCTTTGGTCCTTCTATGTGTATTTTTAAAAATTTTAATTAGTGCTATGCACATGGCTGAAATATTTCCCTTGAATTAATGAATTTGCACAATGCGTGGGTAGTTGTAAAATATGCAACATACTCATAGTACAGACAACATCACAGATTTTGTATTTTATGTAATGCTGCATATTATGATGTATTGTTGCTGACACATCCCAGTCTAACACGGGCTCAGTCGATGTCCTGCCATAACCTGGTTTATGTGTGCATTGATCTGAGTAGAAACATCAAACTTTTCAATATTGCATGTGGAAATGTAGAAGAAATACAGAATCTTGGCAAATATTGTCTCGAGGAGAATACCGAGTTATTTTGAATCCAAATAACAGACATTATGTAATTGCCTGTTTTGCGGTGAAATGAAAAAAGTATCAGAAAAGAAAAATCCTCTTCTTGTTCTCAGCAATTATCTGCATGTTAGAGAAATTGGTCAAGCAATCTTACCAAACACGAGGGTGAAGAACTCAAAGAAGGTGTTATTATTTTATTATGTTTTTTTGTATGAGAGTTCAGAAAATTAGTCTCTACAAATAATAGATGAAATAAGTTTTGGTTTGTTTCTGTTGGTTAATTGTCCACAATAGATCTCAGAAGTCCCATAATGAATCCTGATCGAGACTCTTGCGCTTCTTTAGTACTGGACCCACAGTGCCCGTTTCACACTGTACTGGTTTGTTATTCAAGAAAAATGTTCTTGTTTTGTTTACAAATGGTAAATTGGGAGAAGAAAATAAACAGCAGGTAGGATTTAAAAGCAAACCCTGTGCAACTACGTTCATGAAAAATTTCAATTGCAAATTTGATTACTGTGATGGCAATAACTTAAACTGTTTTGGTTACTTGTGCTTATTTTTTATTCCATTTGGATACTTGTACTAACCAGCACAGCATGAACCGCTAACCGCAAATCACACATTTCAGTATTTAGTGTACTGTAATTGACCTCTGCAGAATAACTGATTATTCAAGCGTAACAGCGAGATCTGCAACACCAACAATTAGTGCACACTTAAAGGTTTGCCACAAACAATCCTGTTGATTTGAAATTATTCTTTTAATTTAACTGGACTGATCCAAAGACAATGATTGTAATCATTAGTTCAACCCTGATTGGCACCAAAGCTTGCTGGCTCAAGGCCTCAGCCCTTTGTTTGCTGTGGTACAATTCTTACTCTACCTGGAAGCTGATGTCCATCCTCCTGTTTCACACCTGCATGATGATTTTTACAAAACGTTAATGAACGATCAAAGCATGCAGCCACATAAGACTGAAACAAACATTTATGACTGGCAGGATTTCAGAGAATTGCAGGTTTCTATATGAGAGTACACGGTTTGAGTTTGGGCCTCAACGTGCAACCAGCCCTGCCCAGGCCCTCCTCTGCACCAGCACAGAGCTGCCAGCAACCTTAGAAATGTGAAGAATGTTCGTGGTACCGTAGCTATACCCAGCTGGGTTCACTCTCTGCACAAGTTCCTCCACACCTCTGCAAGAAGCAGCGGTCTGTGGGCAGGCAGTCCCGAGCAGAGGGCAGGGCATTACTGATAGCTCACAGTCCTCCCTCCCTGTCCTTCACGGCCACCCACAGTGAAGCGTGAGGGAACAGACGCTGCCAGCTCTCAAAAGGTCTGTGTCCAGGAGTCCTTCTCCTAATGACAGCAAGATCCGATTCCAAGATATAGTTCAAAAGTAGTCTGACATGAGAGAGTTTTACTTCGGGAAGTTTTGTTTTCTCTCCTTTAAATGCTCCTAGAACTCCCCGTGCCTAGCAGGTATTGTGCATTTCTGCACAGGAACGAATGGTAAACATTTCATAAAGCCGTTCATCGAGTAAACAGGGATCTCCTCGGAGAAACATGGAGTCAAGTGCAACCACTTGTTGAACATACTCAGAACTTGTAGTTCATGAAAACCATTTAAATTTGGCCTTCCTATCTGTAGCTTCAAATTAAAAGGATGGAAATGAAAAAAGGTGGAATCATGCTGCCAGGCAGATCCTAAGTAAAATGTCCAGTAAATCTATAACTACTCTTTTTTATTAATAGTGAAAGCCACTAAAACAAATGGAAATGTCTAAAACATTAGATATATTACTTGGCCCTTAATTATGTCTGAAAGAGAAATATTCTGAGAACAAACTCATAACGAAATTCTGAAAGTAAACATGAACAATTTACAAGACTGTGTGAACAAAAACTGGAAAGGACAAACATTAAATCACATTTCTGCATAGTGTGCAACCCATAAATTAGCAATTGGTCAGGACATCGCACTGTAATACGGTGAAAAGTCTAAAGAGACTTCTTGATTTCATTAACTGACACAGGACATCAAAGTTAAACTCTGCTAACATTTACTGCTACTTTTTTTCTCTTTTACTATTCTTAGTTTGACCTTTACGCCCTAAGAAATTAAAATGCATCTGAAGTCACTCCCTGACATTAAACAACTAGGCTAGCAAAAATCCACATCTTATCTTTATTTTATGTTTGAAGCTCAAAGAAAGATGTTATTTTCATGGCCAAGTTTTTTTTGTTTTTCTGAAAAAAAATTATAAAGATGTAAATGCATGAGAGGAAAACTTTAGCAAATTTTATATGAGTATGGATTTATGTACAGAAGACACGGCAATGGGAGCATGCCCACGCACTGCCTTGCATTTAATTATGTGCTGAGAGGCTGCCATTCACACTGGAAAAACATCGTTATCCAATGTCTTTATTGGTTAACAGCTTTTGCTGTTTTTCTGTGTGACATGTAATGACAAAGATGTATACAAAAAAGGAAGTTTTAAAAATTGTATTTATTTATCGAGAATGGAGGAGATCTCTGGCTACACAAAGCCCAAGAGCTTTCTTCAGAGAATCCCAATGTGTTGTGAAATTTACCTTTCTTATCTTTCTTTTCCTCTTCTTCTCCTCCAGCACCTAGCAGGGTGAAGATGATGCCTGTCTGAGAATTCACGCCCACAGCAGTTACCAGCATTCGTCCAGAGCCTTCCATGACGTGAGTACCTGAAAATTTCCAATAAGTTATATGTAACTAAAAAATTAAAAAGGACAACTATCAAATATTTTATGCAAGGCTATATTTTACTACTTTACTGTAGTACTGAAATAGATTTGTTACACTTCCAAAATCAATACTGAGGCCAATATAATTACACACCAAAAATAATCCCTACTGTTGTACAGTACTCTCAGCCAAGAAAGGACGCTGAACTGCAAATCTCAGGCTGCACATCCACTGACCACACACGTTATATTCTCTTTTTAAAAGAAATGTTGTCACTAACCAAGTTTACATAATCTCGTAAGATAATAGTTTAGATTCACAAGTTAATTCTTGTAACTTGGAATACTATTATGCAGGTGAAGTGAAAATACATGTGCAATTTCTCTCACCTTTCTCAGTTACGATTGATTTACACTCATAGAAAAAAGTATTTTTAAAGACTATTTCAGATCTTCAAACTTGAAAAATCAATGCAGAGAAAAATCTTCAAGGGGATGTTTAATTAAATCAAGAGTTCCCAAATAGCAAAAAAATCTGACGTACACTTGAAAACAAATTCAGTACATACAGAGATTTCTATTACTCAAAACCAAATCAAAATGTACATTAATTTTTTTCTGAGAAGGATCATTTGTTTAACTAGGTAATTATATCATTATATTAAGTAAAATCATTTTGAGAAAGCTTTCACGGTTTATTGCATAGATTATTTCCAGCTCTTATTCCTCTATTGAGGCAAACATTAGGTGCACCTTAGATCATAGCCTCTTAGAAAGCTTTCGCTATGAGTTGCAGAAACACAAAGAAACAGAAATTCCTAGAAAAGATCAAAAGTATTCTGCTTTACAATTGCACACTGGCTATTTTGAAACTGAAGAACCACCTATTGTCATGACATGTATTTAAGACCAGAAACTACTGATAGATAGAAAAAGCTATTAATTGAAATAGACTTCGTATTTTATCCTTTAACAGTAGAAAATTATGTTATGCCTATTAAATGCAAGTCACTGGGAGAACACAGAGGAAAAGCCATCATTTCTTTACAAAGCTGACAGAGCAAGCCAGGATTGAAAGTTTACTGGGCTTGATTTTTTTAAAAAAAATTCTTTCCTGTATTTGAAGAAAGAAGTAGTTTGGAAGCTATGAAAATAGATTGTACCACATAAACTGCTAGCCTTGAGAAAAAAATCATGGGGGAGGCATGGGGGCATGGAGAGAGACAGCACTTCTACTCTTCTTCCCCAGCTCTTTAAGAGTGTTTAAGTCAACTAAACAGTTTGACCATTGTGATACTAAACAATTATACTGCTCACAATGCTCACTTGAATCTTTGCCTTGTCACTGCAGTGTTTGTGGCAAACTACTCTTCCCTGCTGGCTTTTAATCTATTGTTCCCTAGATCCTCACCTCACTTGGCAGGTTCCATTGTACTGCTCTACAGTTACCCAGCTTGCCACAACTGTAAGGGTCTCAACTCACTTTAACACAACACCACTGTTTCATTCATTCTGTAACAGCATGAAGGAGGCAGAGTCATTAACTGACTGGTCCTAAACAATTCTGTGGCTAATGAGGTAATCATTCCGGTGTGCTCGTTTCTCAACTATCTTGCCGCTATGTAATTACTGCTCAATATTTGAAAATTAAAGTGAACTTGTTCACTGGTGCCTGTAGTTGTGAGGTGTACCCCTGCAGGGCATGCCTGCAGCCAGGGTGAAAAATAAAAGAAATCTTCAAACAAGCTTTCTACAGACACTTGCAAAATGGTTTTTAACGAACTGAATTATGAGCCTGGTGCACTGAGCAAATGGAGAATATAAATAATTTCTCACGGAGAATCTTCCCTGGCCATTCAGATCTACTAAACCTGAATGGCCATGGGAAGATCCTTTCTCCCCTCCCTTTTTACAAAACATTTTTCATAAGCTGAGTATTTAATTTGAAGTTGATAAATGATGAATGTTCCAAGATAGAAAGGGACGAAGCCTCGTTTACTAAGAAAAGAGGTAACCAGGTTAGACAGGTAAGGAACTTATTAGAGTGCATACTTCCAAATAAAAATGCAACTAAACATGAGACTGCTCAGAAATCACCACATTAGTAACAGTACTGGTGACACAGATTGGAAATCGGGCTGAAAAATAATAAAAGCAGAGCATGCCAGTTTGGGGGTTTTATACTGCTATGCTGCTTCTAACACACTTGTGGTGAACAAAACTCCTCTGTTTGCACACCTAACCAACAACCTGAGTCACTGCAATTATTCAGAGGTAAATAAAGTGAACCAGCCATCTGAATATCCCTTCTGAACAAACAAGAGTTTTCCAGAAAAAAACCTCATCTTTGTTTAATTCTGACATATCCAAATACTTTGGGACATTTGAAGTCAGCTGCTCTGTTCTGAAAATCTCTGCTGTGCTAGAGGCCTGGCTTGGAATATTTTCTGTCAGGGAATTAAGACAGAATCAGAACTACTTTTCTCCAGGCAATAACGGGCCCGATTCCTTAATCAAGCTTCTTTTTTATTTCCAAAACCTAGCAAAGCACCATGACCAAGAGATTTCTTCTGTTTATTTGTTCTTGAATTTTCTTTGTTTCAAATCCTTGCTGTGCACTGATAGAAACGCACGTTTATGAAAGCTGGGTCAGGGTGAAGTGATGTTCCGTCACTCTCAGCTCAGTGAGAACTACGCCAGTCGAGCTCCTCAGTGTAACTCTTTGTACTTAAATTAATCTAAATACTTGGGAAAAAGCTTTAAACAGTAAGCCTCAAAAGGTGGTTTTTCCAATGCTAGCTATTATCATGTGGTACCCCAAAATACTTTACTCATACCCAAAACTTCTGTATTTAGGAATCACGGATTTCTCTGAGCTATACAGAACAAGGGGCACACCATCTTCAGTCCAGACAGATGAGCAGCAGTCAGAGCCAAGCTGTCTTCATCTGTTGGTCGATACGTGCCCACACTCATTGCACAGAAATCTAACACCACCACAGTCTCGCCGAAGCTGGTGACTTTTGGTGCAATGGCTGACACTACAGTATGCATGCAAATCTCTGTTAATGAAGTAAAAGGAGGAAAATGTTTTAGAGAGAAGTGTAGTGGAACTATAGAACAGAAGTTGCTTCTTTTGATTTCAGGTATATCAGAGTCTGCACTTCGATTTCTGCCTTCCGAGGTGGTACCACATGTGCTATATACAGATAGATGGAAATGAACCATCTGGTTTAGTCAGCATTTGTACCCTTAGAATTGCTTCTCAAGTACAGTAAATGACTACCTGGATGATTAATCAGGACATAAAGCACAGAAACTCATTTAGTTTAATTATGTCATTGACACTGATGGAATATTACAGATTTTTCTCAGGTACCAGTGGTGAAAATAATACTTCCTGATTCGGGGTGTTTACCTTTCTCCAAACTTAGAGTCAGAAAACAAACTGTGGCTGCAATTCAAATGTTACCTTTTTTCAGTTATTCCTCTGTCAAACCTGGACTGTTTTCATTTCCAACCGATAACTAAGGGAGAAGAGTGGCAAGCAACATACTTGTCTATATTCCTAAAGGCTATCTGGAGACAACTTACTGATGTCTTCAGGTGCAAAGATAAGAGTAAAACTGAAGGTCTGTTTGCTGTTTCTTATCAGGGGGGTTGGTTTGCGGGTCTTTTCTTTTTTCTTCAAATAAGTTTTATAAAAATATAGGTCTAGGCTAACATCCAACAGAAACTCAGCTTTAAACCAGGTCAAACCCATCCTGAAATGCATGGTGGTCTCCAAGTTTTTGGTTTTCAGACTACTAACAATTTCCAGTGGGCACATCTGCTCACGCACCATTGAGATTAAACCTTCTTGCACTGTGTCTGTGGAAGAAGGTACTTTTTCACATGATAGAATCTCAAATCATCAGCTCTGCTCCTGAGCAAACAGAGTTCGGGGATTTTCTAACACGGCATGAGCGAAAATTCATCAGTGTAAGTACGGAACAAAGGTGTGTGCAGTGCTTGTTAAAACATCACATTAGTTCTTCACCTTCTTTGTAATCACAATAGAGATTACATAGTAATTGAGAAAAATAAAGAGCATAAACTTTACTTAACTGAAAAAACACCCATAAAGACACATTTCTTTTCTTACACCAGAGAAATTTGAGTTATGGGAAGAAAGCCAAAAACCTCTTCTCTCCTAATTTGACTGCTTTTGCTTTCTCTTCCCACCATGCCTTTCAGGGCAATACCTTCATGTTTTTTTCACAGCCACACTGAAATCTATGAGCATTCAAAAAGATCTAACTCAACTTAGGAATATGTGAGAGTACAAGAATCAATGGTACCCAGCCTGTATTTGTGCTTGGGATTGCCTCGACCCACGTACAGGACCTTGCACTTGGCCTTGTTAAATTTCATGAGGTTTGCAGGGGCCCACCTCTCCAGCCTGTCAAGGTCCCTCTGGATGGCATCCCTTCCCTCCAGCGTGTCCACCACACCACACAGCTTGGTGTCATCAGCAAACTTGCTGAGGGTGCACTCCATCCCACTGTCCATGTCTCCAACAAAGATGTTAAACAACACTGGTCCCAGTACTGACCCCTGTGGAACACCACTTGTCACTGGTCTCCACTTGGACATTGAGCCATTGACCACCACTCTTTGAGTGCGGCCATCCAGTCAGTTCCTTATCCACTGAGCGGTCCACCTCTCAAATCCATGTCTCTCCCATTTAGAGACAAGGATGTTGTGCAAGAGTGTCAAAGGCTTTGCACAAGTCCAGGTAGATGCTGTCAGTTGCTCTTCCCTTACGTACCAATGCTGTAACCCTGTTGTGGAAGGCCAGTGAATTTGCCAGGCACAATTTGCTCTTAGTGAAGCCATGTTGGCTGTCACCAGTCATCTCCTTATTTTCCATGTGCCTTAGCATAGCTTCCAGTTCTTAATGCACAGTTTCAGGCAGAAGGATATTTAAAGCTTGCTCAAGTTAAAATTAATCAACACAGTCTTTTGTAACATGAAGTCTGTGGCAGTGGCAAGTCCACAAATAATTTTATCAATTTCTTCCTCTTAAGTGAATGCAGTCACCTTTGGACTGAAATCTGATGGGTTTTTAACCAGACCACGATCCCATAATTTACCTAATAAACTCTCACAATCTCATAGTCAGTGAAGTAATTATCTGATTTTCAGTTGGGGAAAGAATTGCACTGTTAATGCAATAAAAACTGTCACATATTCTAAGTTGTCACTCCCTGTGTCACTCTTCTGAACAAAAGCATCTCCCAACAGTGAGGCAGGATGGGGGCAGGATTTCCGTGGGAACACAGTTCTTACCTGCTGCACTGCAACATAAATATTCTATTTGGGATGACTCTTGGCTGACTGTACAACGAGACAGCAAAGAGAATCCTTTCCACAAATAAAAAGTTCAAATGTATTTGGAAATTACTGTTTCAGGTCATTATGAGATGTGCAGGCTGTTATTCTGCAATCACATCTCGGCTAGAAACTATAGATGACAAACCTATTTAGAAATTATCTTCATTAGATTTTTTAAAATCACATTCTATTTAACTGATTTACTGTACAGAATTATATTATAAAATACAAATATTACAAATAATTTAAATTCACCACAGAAGCCAAGCCCAGAATATTCTAGCATATCAATTTCCTTCTAAACACATTGTTTCTTTTTCTATTGTGTCCAGTACACACACAAAGAAGATGTTCAGAGACTTTAACAGGCTTTGAAATTTAACGGTTAAATAAAACTAGAATACAATGAATGGAAACAATTGTTATTTCCCTAAGTGATACTTTCCTTTTCCCCTGAAAATGTTTCATTACTCTCTCACTTTATAAAATAATGATGATGATCAGAAATAATTGCACACAATCAAATGGCAATAGCATGGCTTTGGTATAACAAACAGGCAAGGCCGGCATCTGTGTTCAGAAGATCAGTTGTATCTAGGTTAACAAAACCTAATGGTGTGGAAAAACAAAACAAAACAAAACGTGAACAAAACAGTGCATAACAGATAACTCAGCCAGAATTCAGGGATTTACCTGACAGCAGCATTGGGTCTTTGTCAACAGATTTGCGGACTTGGTCTGACTCTCCAGTTAGAGAACTTTCATCGATTTTAAGATCATTTCCTTGAATAAATATCCCATCGGCAGGTAGAAGATCACCTTTCAGTAGGAATATGGCAATGGAAAACCACAGTGGTTGAGTAAGATTTTTTCTATAATTACATCATGGTTTTTATCATAAAATCACAGTTAACAATCATTACATTTAAATGTGAAATTAAAGCAAAGGTGAAAGAACTACTGTACCAGTCCGTATCACCACAATTCCAGAGGGGAAGGAAGGCCTTTGTATTGCTGATATTTTTTGCCTAGTGCTATCCCAGAATCAGAATGCATCACATTTAACAAATGACGAACATAATAATCGCTGATATTTGTCAGGGGGAGTGCTCTTTATAACATGACATGAAGGTTTCTCCATCAGGCTTCCCGGGAAGCGGCAGTGGCTAGCAAACAGCCAAGCTCCCCTTCCCCTCTCAGGCAGTGCTTCGCTGAGCGCAGGAGAGACCCGCGGGCCGGCAGAACAGGCACGTGGCTGGAACTGGCCAGTTCAAACACAGCACACACACAGCTCCTGCAAAGGTCCCCCTGCTCCCCGCAGCGCAGGGCTCTCCCTGTGCCAACCATCACAGGACACCCTCCTGCTGGCAGCACCCACTCTGGGGGACTGACAGGGTCCCTGGCTCTGGAGCAGCCTGCAGGCTGGCGTGAGCACAGAACCACAATTCCCCTTCACAGAGCTTTTAAAAATATTTCTTATTCCTAACTGGACAGAAACCAAAAATTCCAAATAGTGTAATCCTCTACGAAAGAGAATTACCTTTGTATGAACAGTTCTTGTCCTTGACAGTGAAAGGAAGCGAAGATTACAGAAATAGAGTTAGTTACCTAATGCAATTTTATAACAAGTATTTTAGGGTATTCTTTTGCCCTGACAGACCAATTGTTCCATTCCCTGGACAATAATGACAACACATAATTCTCTATCTTTTAAATCACTTCCAATGAAGTGAGTCTATTCTGCTACAAAGGGAAAAGGAGAATAAATGAAGTTCAGAAAGGTAGTCATCTAGTTGACGAAACTTACCGTATTTCACCTGTGCAATGTCACCAACTACTATCTCTGCCACTGGGATCTGGATAACCTGTCCGCCCCGGACAACAGTGAATTTCTGTTCCTGCTCAATACGGCTTTGAAGCCCACGAAACTGCTTCTCCTTGCTCCAGTCATTGAAGGCAGTGACAAGCACAACACAGATAACAGAGAGAAGGATGGCAGCACCTTCAATCCAGCCAGCTTCAGCCTCACCCTCATCTTCAGCTCCCCCTGTTGCAGTACCACATCCTACAAAAACAACGTTGAGGACCGTTTAGCCAAGCGAAGATGAGGTTTATCACGTTTATCACAGGAAGAATAACTGGCTGTGAAATGACAGCGAGGTTGAGGAACAGAATTGCGCTTCAAAGTGCTGTCTGCTGAATGGAACATGGCAAAATAGAGTAAAAGCAGAAATAAAGATATCTGAGGAAAAAAGAAAGAAAACAAATCCACAGAAATGTTAGATCTTTAAATTTTTCTACTGAACAAGGTAACCCCAAACTAAAGAAATGGAAGAAGGTGGCACCAACTGCTAGATAACAGAAGGGTTGATAAGGGCTCACCTCAGCCAACAAGTATCTCCAGAAATAACAAGGACTCAGAGTGGTAAGAAGGACTAAAGCAATGAGCAACATCAATCAATGCAAAGCAATGCCATTAAATTAAGATTAAAGAAAACAGTTTAAATGAAAACAGATTTAAGAAATAATTTCCAATACAACTTCTTAATCTTCTCAACTAAATGCATGCAATAAGGAACACTTGTTTAAAAAATAATATGATGAACTATTTAAAAATATTTAAATAAATTTTAAATAATTAATAAAACCAAATTAATTAAATTAATTCAATAAATACACTGCTAAATAAAAATACTTAAATATTTAAAAATACTAGGATGAACTAAGCATTTAAATGTGATAATGAAATGTATGAGGGAAGTAAAGAGTAAAGATAACAGCCTAATATTAATTCATCATTCTTCCTTACAGAGAACTATAGTGGCATGCTTACAGAACTGCAAGTATATTATTTTTGTCACAAGTAAAACTGTATTAAAAGATACATTTTATGTATTAATTCTGAAGTGTTAATTCTGAATGGTTTTATACACATCTGCTAATTTTTTATTTCAAACTAATAGGCAATTAAAATTTAAATAAATTTCCTAGATAGTATTCACAAAATAAAACTAATCTAGCTCTCCTTCTGAATGAAACAAGACCTAAAACCCCACAATTTATAACAGTGGACAGCAAAGTACATGTACTAGGAATTACAGAGCTCAGAGATATCCCAACTGACAGGACAGAGGGAAAGAATAATAGAGCCTCCTCTCCCAAGTGACCAAGGGAGAAAAGAAATCAGTTAATTTTTCACGAAGAACTGAAGTAGGCAGGCATTTGACATCACTTTTCCATCCTACCCAGGTAGGAGGGAGTTTAGCAACTTAGCAACCGTGTTGCTTCCATCTATGACCGAAGTTTAATTTTGGTATATTCGTCACCCGTCACTAGAGGGAATTAACAAGCAATTTCATTTCTATTTTTATGTTACAATGATTTCCCTGTAACATAAGCATCGTAATTCATTAACTAGCTCAGTAATTACTCTTGCATATGAAGAGTAATGAATTTACCAAAAGTCAAAAGAAGAAAGATGAGACCGATCGTCCCCTAGGTGAACAGAAGAAAATGAAAATAAAGAGTTTTTACCCATGTTCTCTGTAGTTTAAGTTCAGCCTTAACCTAACTGAAAGGCAAAGCACACTCCCAGGAGCAGGGGCTTTCCTAGCAGGGGTGCCCTTAGACCGCTGACCCACGTGAACCTCCCTCTACAGTACAAGAACCTTGCTAAAGAAACCATTTTTATAGCACCCAAGAGAAAAAATAAGTAAACTTTTGTAAGTTCAGTACCTTAAGCTACTTAAAACCAGGCACAAGTGCAACTTCCAAACCACATCTTCAATGTCTTCCTTCAGCAAAACACTGCTTTTGGGAAGGACTAATGAACTGTGCTCTGTTTAGCCTCAGTCATGTTCATCGCTCTATGTTAGATTTCAGATTCCTTTTCCAAATCAGTAGATTCACTTTTGCCTTGTTTGGACTAAGTGGCTTCCTAGTACAAGTAATTCTGGTTTGGCAAATATAAGACAAAAATTCACTAGTCATTTTTCATTAGATATTATTTAAAATTAAGTATCATAAATATCCTGTTCCTTTTAACAGCATACCTCCTCTCCTAGTTCTCAAAAAAGAAACATGCCCTGGTCTAGCCACAGTCAAAGACTGATTTTGTTTCCTTTTTAGATGGTTGAAATTAGTCTAGCTTGAACCCAATAACAACACACTGTACCTTGAATGCCTTGGAGAGTAATACTTCTGTGTCCCTACAGGGAAAAAAACCTTACTGATTCACTAAAAGCAGGTAAAAAAAAAATTACTTGAGCAATAAACTTAATTTTGTGCGTGTGTTGTCAGAACTGACTTCCATGTTAATATACAATATAAACCACACCACTCCCAGCACCTTCATATAACCAGAAATAATAGTCTGACACAGCATGTAAACAATACAAGATGTTATCATTAAGATGAAAGAAACTGTGTTTACCTGTCTCATAGGTTATGCACAAGCAAAGAACATAATTCACTCTTCATATTACAGCTGAAAATAATGTTTGTAAGAATGAAAGAAAATCTGGAGACAACAGACTGAACTTAGATCAAGCTCTTGAAAAGTGTCCCTAAATATGAAAAGCTTCCGCACTGCATAACGATTTGTGACTTTAACTTTTACAATTCTGAGAAAATTCTCCATAACCCCACGGAAACAACAGAAGTTCCAATGCATTTCACTTATTTTTCTCTTCATTCAATCAGACAATGTCAAAATCAGATGGAGGAAAGGTATTTGAAGGGGAGGAAGGAATTCTTGGACTGAGAGCCAGGAGTAGAGAAATTAATTTATAGACATGGCCAAAACCAAAGTCAGCCTTTAAGGTGGATGGAAGAAATGGTGAGTTGCTTTATGGATTTTACAATCCTTATCGGTCAAGACACAATCTGGCTTGGGTAAAACTGCAAGAGCTGCTTCCTGTAGTGATCCATTGGCCCAGGTTACCTGACACACCAAGAGGTGAATTTGTGCGTAGAGGTGGGCAGGTGGCATGGAGCAGACAGCTCCCAGTGGTTTTATTCAATATGGCTCAAAAGTAAAGCAGTCAGCTGGGATATGGCAGACAAATTATTATTTTTTTTTCCTCTTTCTCAAAGGATCAGGGCTCAGGACCACAATTGCAAAACCACAAAAAGATTGACAGTACACAAATGAGAACCTCCCTCACTACCCTGCAGATCCCCAACCCACAGGCTGGCCAACTACGTCCTCTCCTAAGCACTGCGAGCACATGCGCTCCTGTCTGCTCTAGCCAATTCCATCATTTAAATCCCACATGTCAGATGAATGGTGGTCCTGAGCAATCAGAAGAAAACAGTACACCTCAGTATCAGTACATTTCAGGTTAGGAGGAGGAAGAATTTCAGCTGTGTAAGGAGTTCGAACACGAAGGACCAGACATCTGCAAGCTCAAGCAAGCAGGCGAGCAAGGCTTCTGAACATCTAAGATTTGCAGGCAGATACTAGTAGCTGATCATTCTCATCACAGGAATGAACTTAGCAACTTCAAGGGAGTAAATAACTCTCTAGTTCTTACATTAGTAAGATTTCAGAACACTTTTTTTTAACAGATTTACAGACAAGCAGGATTTAAAAATGCAAACCTGCCCTTAAGAGATGACCTGTCATGAAACATTTTCTTGAACTATGTTGTGTTCTTGCTCCAGAACTATTTTACAAGTAGTCCCTTTTGAGAGAAGAAAATAAAGAAAATAAAGGCAACCTTGCATCTCCATTGGTATCTTTCTTTCTTACTTCAAGAAAAACATTTTTTTTTTCTGCCATTATGCTACACAGGATTTTCTAGAAATTCTAGAAAGACTCATGAATTTACAGGATGAAACTGTATGTATTCATAGGAGAAAAACCCCCATGCTTCCTCACTATATAATCTGTCCTCCTTACTGCAGCACACAGTGACACAGTACTGACTTTGCAGATAAGGGGAAAATAAGGAATAGAAGACAGACAAAAGACATAATAATAACATGCCTAAATACCAAAACAGAGTTAAAGCATCTAATATTTATTACGAATGCTCATATGAGCTTTAAAAAATTGTGTTGAGGTCTGAGACTGCTGTCAGCCTTTCACAATACAGTTCCTAATGTTACTGAACAATATGCCTGAGGTCTTATTGACAGGCGCAGACTGAAAGCATCACAAACCAATTTCCAATATGCATATGTGATTTGTGGTAGGGTTTTATTCAAGCCAGTGAACTGTGAAGTACTTATTTAAAATTATATTTAACATAGATCCTATCTGTCAGAAAACTCAATTTCAAAATAAACACGTTTTAATACAGAGCTATTTTCTACCCTAATTATGAACATATGCCCTGTGTGTCATTCTCCAAAGCCTCATCCTCACAAGACTGAAAATGCATACTCAGTGTGAAACTGAGATTATACAGATTTGACTGCAAGTCAAGAATGTAAAGAGCTGTAGCTCCTTTGGCACAGAAAGAGCAGAAAAAGTCATAAAATGGATTAGGTTTTTCCAAAAGAGCGCGCAGGAACCTCCAGGTGAGCTGAACTCCCCACAGAGGAGCGGGAGGACCTGGAAGGGTGGCCTCAAAGAACACTGGGAAATACAAAAGGGGACCAGTATGATTGTGTCCTCCACTAAATATCTCAAAAGGACATTATCAAAAACTTGTGGAAGGAGAACAGAATTTTAAAAGCTTAAAATGTCACCAGAAATAGGTCAGCAAAGACTGCTGAAAAAGTTTTCTATAGAAGGGAGATGAAGGGAAGACAGAATCCAAAGGCAAAGAGGATTCAGGAAAAAAAGAATGGGAAAGCAATTCAAACCAACACACATAGTCGGTGCATCTGAAGTCGCAGCAATGGGCTTCCATCTCATCAGAGACGGTGAGCAACCTGGGCACAAGAGCTCTGGGCTACAAAACCTGCCCAGGAGCCCGGAGAGGTGAGCAAATACCCAGGCACTCAGCCTGTGCCAGACCCTGTCGCGCACTCAGTGAATTGCCAGGAATTTCCAAATTAGTCCAAGAAGCCTGCTCTGCATTAGCAGTTTTTTATATATAAGGTTTTAGAAAGAAAAAACAAGAACGCAAGGCACAGGATATTAAAAGGGAAGTGTGTGACAGAAAAGGCCAGAGAGGTGGTGGAGTCTCCTTCTCTGGAGACATTCAAAGCCCGCCTGGATGCGTTCCTGTGTGATCTGATCTGGGTGTTCCTGCTCCGGCAGGGGGATTGGACTGGATGATCTTTCGAGGTCCCTTCCAATCCCTAACATTCTGTGATTCTGTGACACTTGTGCCAAAAGGGGAAGGTGAGGAAGGAGAGGAAGATACCCAAGAGCAGGTTAAAGCACTTCAGGAAGATGGTAAGCAAGAAACCTCACTGTAACTGCTGGGAGAAAATAATTTGGTGCTATTAATCATTTCAATTTGGTGAAAACTTGAAAGGGGGAAAGGAAAAAAAAAGAAAAAGGCCACGAAGAGCCAGACAGTATCACCTGACAGATTAGCAGGCTCGTGTTGTGTTGGAAACTGGAATGGTTTTAAGGTAACAGACCATTTCAATATACATTTCTCATAATATCAACCAAATCTGGGCAAGTACAGAAAGAATCATATAAGCACTGTGCAGCTAAGAAGAATATCTGTTGAAGATTTCAAATAGTTATGAGGAGATTCTTAAGCTGCTTTGAAGAGGGTAACGATTATAATTACAAACCGTACAGTCTTAAGCTGCAGCATGGTAATTTTTAAATCAGAAAAATGATATTTTTAAAAATCTGTGAACATCTGTATTCCTAACTGAGCCCCAACCCACAGCACATACCTCTCAGCTTCTCATTTCAACCTACACATTTCTATTTTTAAAGCTGAGAATACCTTGTGGCATTTAAATTCCCTAGGAAAATCTCATAACGCCCCCAGAGGTAATTTTTTTAGTCAGTCAAACTGGTTTTGTCATCAGAAAGACAACAGTTCCCATGATAAAAACTTTTTATCTAATCGCTTTTGGTACAGGCATTTTTCCTTAGCTGCAGCTCCAGCACTGATGTTACTAAAGCAAATCAAGCAGCTCCAAGTCACAGCTTCTTTGTTAGGAGAGCTGGGCTCTTGGAACTAACGCCATAAGTGATGGTACTTATCAAATGTGTTCAGTTGCGTAGGAAAAGGAACAACAACTTATATGATATTATACAATAAATATCAGAAACTCCACTCCTTGACAACATTTTTTAAGCTGTAACAGATACTGCAGTATTTATTTTTACAAATTCCTTGCTGTTACATAATTTGCTATAAAATCACTCCAAAGAGTGACTGCCAGTTACCGAAATCCCAGCATTCCTCCCCAAAATCCTCCGGGTGGTGCAGCAGCATCCGACGCTGACTCAGTTCCCACAAGGGCACTGCCCGGGGCAGGGGGGCACAGGCTGGCCAAGCTCAGACTGGCAGCACGAGCCACAGCAAAGGTGTGGAAAATACTAGAACTTCCACAACAAAGGTTTCTGTCTTTCTCTCACGCTCCCCAAGGACTTATTCAACCATGAAAAACATTCTCCCGTTCTCCAGAAACATCCGTTTCTGTGAGCAGGCAAGCCGAAGGGACATACTAACATGAGATATTTATACTGCACACATTTCAGGTTTAGGGTGCTCGCATATTCACTAAAAGTGGTTTTTGGATACTTGAAAACAATATTAGAATTCCTCGCTTTGTGATACATCAGTTAGTTACATAAGGACTCGGGGCAGGGGGAAAAAAATATACTGTCCCTGTAGATTGGTTACATAACTGTTAACTTCAGAGTTCAGTATTAAATATTTACACAGCTTTGACATACCCATGCAAGGAAACTAATCTGTACGCCCTGAACACAGACATATTCACACATTCCTCAGCCAGATCACAAACACTGATGAGCAGAGCAATGTTAATTAAAACACTGCCTCAACGTCAAGGGATGCAGTCCGTGCAGCAACATTCCTCTGCCCAGCACCTCCTGGGGAACGCGTGTTGGAAAGATCGGCACAAGGGTGGGGCCCTCGCTCCACCAACAGCAATGGAAGGGGACAGGACCATATGGTTATTTCTAATGCTTATATTCAGTTTTGTTTCCTTATGATGCCACTTAGAGCACAAACATAAAGGCCAACGTGGGAATTTTAATCCCAAATCCTGTTCTAGGGATTGCAAGGGAAAAGCTTGACATCCGATTGCTGTAGTTTTACTGTGTATCGCTCAGAGCTAAAGAACTCTGTCTGGGAAATACAGCCACTGATTCCAGAGGTAAAATACAGTTTTCAGATGTAAGAATCAGACCTTCAAAGCTGTTCTCTGTGTTTATTAACATGAGTTCAAGTGCAGTTACTCAACAACGCCTGCAAGGTCATGTCCTAGCTGAGTTTTACTTACGGAATTCTGGAGAATCTCTGCCTGGAAAAAGTGTGAGAAGATATTATATTTCATCCCGAAGCTCTAAATCTCATTACCTCATGTCCCCAGTTGAGAGTTAAGTCGTGCTTGGCAACCTGGAAATCTATCTAATGAGCAGCATCTAAAAGCAACCCAGTTCTGCGGATGATCTACACGTCTCTAATGAGGGGAGGGTATCCATGGGACTTCATTTTTGCAGCCCAACACAGATTTGTAGAAACCAGATGTAGGTCACTTCACATTATGAAACAATTATTTAATTTGCAGGTCCCACATGACCCAACATGCACATTTTGTTCTTAATATGTTGTTCCTGAAGCCAGCTCTAGGACCGAACTTGTGTTGTTCATCAATACCACTGACACCAGTAAGGGCTTTGCACCCTAGCGTACTTGATGCTGGTGAGCAGTGTACAACAGACAGCTCTGATACAGTCCAGCAAAACCAGAGTGAAACCATTCTTGGGACAAATGCTTGGCTCCCAAAAGCTGATGTTCCACTTCACCCCACCTGTATTTTAAAAGTGATACATCTACTTTTTTCTGAGTCCATGATGCCTGTAGCCTACAGGAGAGATGGGGAGGCACTCTGTATCAGGGGGTGTAGTGACAGGACAAGGGGTAAGGGGTATAAGCTGAAAGAGGGTAAATTTAGACTAGACATTAGGAAGAAATGTTTTCCTGTGCAGATGGTGAGACAGTGGCCCAGGTTGCCCAGAGGAGCTGTGGATGCCCCATCCCTGGGGGGGTTCAAGGCCAGGCTGGATGAGGCTTTGGGCAACCTGGGCTAGTGGAGGGTGTCCCTGCCTGTGGCAGGGGGTTGGAACTTGATGATCTTTAAGGTCCTTTCCAACCCAAACCATTCTGTGATTCTATGATTCTATTTCCATACATCCATTAGAGCTGCATGTTCTCAGGCAGAGAGTGACACCTGAACCAGGCTTTCTCTGCTGACTCTGAGAATCTGTGCACAATCCTATGTTTTACTTCTTGTTGCTTCTCAAAGAAACACCAAATGTATGGTATTTCCAGATCTCCACATTGCAATAAAAATATCAATGGACACAAAAAACCTAAACCAGTATTGGATGAGCAGAACCTCACTTGTTCTATCTCATTCAAAAGGTGATGGGGTCAAAGGAAATAGGGGAAAGAGAGAGAGTCAGGAAGACAGAGAAACAGACTGTACACCCAGCCAGAAAAGCGGGAAGTTAAGAATCAAGACGTTTGTAATAGGGAGGCTTCAGAAAAAAACAATATCTACTAAATAAAACATCAACACAACCTGGAATAATCCAGTAGTAGGCCACTTGTAAGCATTCTAGAATGTGGCAAAAACCAGAATAGCATTTGATAAAAAAATCAATACATTTTCACCAAAACACTTACAAAAGAGCAATTATATTCAATTAATTATCTTTTAAGTAAATATGTTTGCTGTGCAACCCAGTAAGAATTTGCAAAAGAAGTGTTTTCACAAATCATCAAAAAATACTTACCCCATAATACCAAGCAATCATAAACAGCTTCACAATAATTACTACATGTATGAGAGAGCAAAAACTTTTTCAAAAAAGACAAAATAATGAAATGATCAGTGTCCTGGGTTAAGCTGAGACAGAGTTCTCTTCTCTTAAATTCTGCAAGTAATTAATTATTTAGGAGTTAATTAAGAGAAGTAAAGACTGTCAGTCAAAAGCTAAGGTTCTCAATACAGAATAATATATTCCACGGAGCAACAACTTCATCTGCACTAGGAAGGCTGTGCTGCCATAATTGTAACAACGACCTTCTCTAGTAAAGATACAGCTCACAAACAGCTTGCGTATCTCTTAGTGTAACCTATAACTATTCCATAAATAAATATATGCTTATTATTATTGTTTCCATAGAGATACTGAAAAAAATCAAATATAAAAAATACTTACATTTGTCAAAAACAATTGTTTCTGATGTAACTTTTCATTTCAGTACAAATACCAACAGCCACAATGAAATATCTGATTAAGGTTGAAAATTTCTTTGTATTCATCCTGGCTGTATATAAACAGAGTTACAAAATTCTCCAAATTTGAGTCGCGGTTCCAAGAATGGCCTTGGTATACATGGCCTTGACCTTAAGCCCTCCTGCTCAGTCATTCAGTAGAGGCTCTTTCCAAGGTTTTTCATGGAAAAAAAAGCTAAAAGACCTTGGTTAAGTTCCGATGCAGAATAGAAAAGTGTATCAATATCTGCTGTGACATTTGGTTTACTGGCCAGCCTCCACACCCCCAGTTCAGGTTTCTGAGGATGACTCAACTGACTTGACTATATCAGAAATATATCAGAAATGTGTTTAGGTTTAGAGTGCATCAACACCAGGGCCAACCGACTTAGAGCAATGAAGAACACAGCACAAATAAGGGATTCCCTTCAGATGACATTACTGAAATATCAGAACTATGACAAAACTGAACGTAAAATACAAACTTAGTTTGAAAGATACACGTACTAAATTGAACTTACAATGTAGGAGGTTACGATTCCAGAGATCTGCATGAGTTTCAGATCACTTAACTGGAACACTGATAGAAATGGCACTGGCTGAATCAGAGGACAATAAGGTGGGAAGGAATGCCTTTATTCATCATCGTATAGTGTTAAGACCACACTTGTAATATGTTATTATGCCGATGCAAACAAACCATTATGAATAGGACTGATAGGAAGAAATTAAAATGTCTTTTAGCTTGATATTAGCAGTGACGTGGTTGACATTTATTTGCTTGGATAAGTTTAATTAAGTTTGATTTAGAATTCTAATCTTGCTATCAAAAAACCTACATAAGGACCACGGCAGCTACCAGGGTAAGGTTGTCCCAGGAGAGCCTGATTAAATGTGAAGGGCCCATTTAGGTCCTGAACACAGAACTGAAGAAAAAAAAAATATATAACGTCAGGAAAATATGGTACATTTAGAGCTCCAAATGTTCAGGCACTCTGTACGAACATGTCAGAAAGCTCGAGGTGCAGTTGCTTTCTAAAAACAGGAGAACGCTCCCATTTCTCATGTAGCAATCCCTGACAATTTCTGGTGCTTCCACAATACAGCCGGACGGAGGGGAGGATCTGAACACTTCCTCAGCTCCCACTCTCCACGCACATCACTGAAAGCACCAGGAGACACAGAAGCCCATGAAAATAACTGAACACTTCACAGCAAACTGGCTAACATTGAGGCACTTTACATAAATCCAGAAAAACATCAACGTTAGCACAGAGCAACAAATATTTCACAAATACACAATCAGATTGGGAGCTTTCTTACTTATGCTCCACCTAATGAATCTTTACAAACACAGCCTATTCTCTGTCTGAAGCAGGAAGATCAGAAGAGCAAATTATCAAAGGGTTTTAGGATGGCATCTGCCTGAGTAATGGATGCTCGTACTGTTCCAGCGCTCTCTGATTGTGTTCTAATATAAACAAAATGTACTCGCTTCCAAAAATATTCCCTTCTTTCTTTCCTTTTTTATGTGCTTTAGAACTAGATGTTTGAACTGCGGTGGTTTTAGAGGAAGACTCCATTTAACAGAAACGCTACCAAAAATGTGCAAGACAACATCAAAATGAGTTGACTGGGAATGACTGGGAATCTTGACAGACGTTTTGTTGGAGCTTCTGAAAAATCAAAGTGGAGCACAGGATGAGGTTCTGATTGCTGACCGATACACTTCATACATCTAGACCATTCAAAGAGTAATTGTCAACTTCTTCCAACCTACAAGCCCTGCAGAGAGAGGTTGCTCAGAACAGGTTGTTGATTTTAACAGGCCCCTTTAAAGTAAATCTTGGACTCTCAGAGTTCCACAGACCACAGCTTGGAAGCCAATGATTAAAAAAAAATTGCAGCTGAGTAGCTTAAGTAACCTAACACGGCTAGGATACTGATAAACTAGAAGGTTAAACCGAAGCTCTTTTGAGCTGAGGTGATGGCGATGTGCTCTGGAGCCAGTTCTGGAAACACCTCCGCCTCTCCGGATGCTGTGACTCCCTCGCTCATCAGTCATATTCATGAGAACAAGAAAACCAGGCTGAAAAAGATATGGAAGATTTATAGACCTCTGCCACAAAACCAGCTCATAAACTGCAGTATTTATTACTTTCATTAAATTTCTCATCTTCATTACTTTGTGCCATAAAGCTTTAAGAGATGAAGAATCACGTCAGTAAAAGATTAAACCTTATATCACCATGTCTTGCACCAGAAGGCATTAAAAAGTTCTACCAAGGCTAGCAAACAGTGTGGCCCTACAGCAGTGTTCCTGCAGTGCAAACCTGTGTGCTAAGGAAATGTGTTTCTGGACCATATTTTTCAGTTTAGTTTCATCCCAAAGGATAGGACAAAACGCCATCTGAATGCACATCCAGTTTGTGCACTGCCCAAAAGCACCCTGCAACGTGAACTGGGGACAAAGTGGAGATGTGATTTCTGAAGTATACTCTGGATCCAAACAAAAATGTTCATGTAGATATATCCAAAGTGAGGTAAAAGCTGCATTTAATTAGGATAACCTCCATTCAGAAAACACATTCTAGATATTCTACATAATAATTTTGGTTTCAAGTCATCTAGTTTTTAAGATTCTAAGAGTGTATGCACACTTAACTGAAACAAGGTGAGCGTTGTATCCTCGAGAGAAAAGGCAGAACACCTTATGCAGTAACAGGAACACTGGAACCAATTGTTTAAATTGTTCCTTTTCTGATAGAGATATGTATGTATATACATGAGCATACACATATATTCACAAAGATGATGAAGGGAATGNACATACACATATATTCACGTCCTGGGTTGAGCTCAGACAGACATAGATGCACAAACTGAAAACGCGGTACGATTCACTGCCACTGCACCCGGCGTTCACTCTGCTGCATCAGATGCAATGGACGGGAACCGTAACACCAAACACTTGTCTGAAGGTGGAGTACAGCAGGAAGGGGGCTTGTTCCACTCTCTGACTAAGCTTCAAAAAAACCCCAAACCCTCAAGTGCGTTTATGCAGATTTGAAGCTGAAAGATCTCAAGATTCATTTCCCAAGGCCCCAGTTCAATGCCTGCTTACACCCCTGTGCACACACGCTTCGTGCTGAGCTGTAGGTATTTCATCTCAAATGCCTGCTTTACAGTACTGTTTTCTCAAAAAAAAAAAAAAGCAGCAAAGTGCTACACATCTGCCTTGTCATCACAGCTTTTGTGTTCAAAAAGGTGTACCTGTTTTGTTTCAGTCATCCATGCTGAAGCATTTTTTTCCAGATAATAATTTTCCATTCTAATTCAAACCCACCAACAGACAGGAACCACGAGCACACGCATGGGTTTTCACATTGTTTGTTTGAACGCATGCAGAACAGTTGGCAAGTGGCACCCTCCTTTGAAAGTGTCAAACAATCCTATAACCTGACCCAAAAATAATTTGAACTTAAAAATGTCCCAGAATAAACAGGTGATTTTGCAAATTTGAAAAATATTTGAGATTTTAAAGCTCCTAAATTAGAACTGATTTTTAAATTCACAATCAAATCAGAAAACACTCAGTATTCCTGTATTTCATATTGTTTTAATGTTAACTTTTGACAATAAAGATGTTTTCAGTGCTTATGGGTTTCCATTGGTTTGCGGGAATTTTGATTTATTTTTTTTTAAACACCAGGTAAGTCATTTAAAGACAATATTTTGGCTCCCTTTGTCCAATGCAGTGCAATACTTCTATTCCTCTGTACTATCGACATGTTGTTCAAATACCTAGCTCCTATTGGAAAAGCTGGGTACTTTCCCACAAATAGCTATACATTGGTATTTACGTTCAAGTTGTCTTCAAGTAGACAAAATATAGCTGGAAATATAATATGACAAATTGGTCTTCACATCCATTTAAAAATACAACAAGGCAGCGATGTGTTAAATTTTTGTAGGAGACATCGAGGTTATACACCAGGAATGACTCTCACCGTGCGGACACACAGTCAAATTGAAGAGGAAAGACTAAATTTCCATCCCTGGAACCTTTTGAAGAGTGCTTCTGAGTATGGGGACAGATTAAACGAGCTCTGAGATCCCCTTGAGCAGCTTTTCCCATATCCTGCCTCTTCCCGTGTGCCTGTGGAGGCTGTGGATTACCCAGGCCAGGGAGGAACAGAGGCTGGAGCATGCTCCGATTCACACATCCAGCGCCCGGATCAGCCCTGCACTCCTAACACAGGGGAGCTTGACGTGAACACAACATCGCTGCTCTGCGCGGGATGAAAGCAAGGCTTTTTCTCTCTGTTCAGCCAAAGTCCTCCTGACTCTCACTGGGTATAGGGGACGATGCTCAGAGGACTCCCTGTGCCTCCTCCCCGGGGGTCCCTGCCTGCCGGCTGCACGGCTCCTCTGTACAAACCCACCGAGCCAGCCCAAGCCACGCAACCTCCCAAACCCCGCAGACCCAGCCAGCAGGGAGCTGCGTAACTACGCCAGCGCAGGCAGGGTGGGTACTCTTCCCAGCACAGTGCAGCAGAGGGGCTCCAGACAGGCTCTGCAGGGTCGGCTGGTGTCCCGACGGGTCTGCCAGCTCCAGCTGAACACAACAGCCAGGCTCACCTGGCTCTACAACAGGCCACCAACCCGTCCGTGACCCATCCCACCCAGGACCCAGCTCATCTCTTTCAGAGCCCTAAACCTCAATTTGTCCCATCTTTTGAAGGGAGAAAACAACATAAAAGCAAAAACGGTTCAGAAGTGAAACAGAGTATCCAAGTAATGGCAACTCAAAGGTGCCCAATTTTCTCCTCATTTAAACAGCCTTACAGGAGTGTTGGGAGACAGCGAGATCATTTCCCTGCATGAGAGTCTGGACACACACGGAATACAGGGACACTGCAACCCAGCCTCTTCTCTGCTCCTGGGTATTTAAGGCCCTGCATTGAAGTAAGATGCAAGGCAGGAATTAAAAAGTTAAGATACTTTCTTAAGCAAATTCTTACAAGAACTAATTTATTTAACCAAACAGATTGGGCTCATGTTACCAGAAGCCGTATGCTGCTTCACCTCATCCCAGCTTCGGGAGGAAGGAGGTTAAGTGCTGGGTTCCGGCAGAACAAGCTGTTTTTACGAGGGCAAATACTTCTGTTTCTCCTGTTTTCCAGGATGCCAACTGCTTCATCCCTTGTACTGACAGACGGTTTAGACTGGTTTAAAAAATCCTTTGGGAATCTCATGGTTTAATTTTTATGAAGAATGATGAAAGTGTCTGAGTGTGCGCAACACCACTCCTAAAAAGTTTTGATAGCTCTGAAATTAACCTGTACTTTGAGATGAATCCATTGTATATAAAAATGCCATTTTCTAATAGCTGCACTAATGTTCTCTCAGCTCCTCTTGCGAATTATCCCCCTTGGACAGCACAATGAAAACCTCTAGTGCCCTGACAGCTGCATCAGTCTGATTTATTTAGCAGCAAAGACGATAAAGGATTCCTGTTAGGACATATCAGATTTTAAGGCTGCATGACTGTTATGCCCTCTTATATATGACCCATTTTCCATTGATTTAGTATTCCTCGGTGCCTGAAGAATGTTATGCAACACACTCTATATAGACTTACAGAATAGCATACACATTTTGAGTGTTCACAGTCAAAACAGTCACCTGAAAGCACCGAGACAAACAGGGGTGTGGGTAGGATTCCAAATCTGTTCTAATTAAGAGCTAAAATGAAATTAAGTTACAATAACACCCTCTGAAGCTACCTGGTTCGGTATAAGGTTATGCTGAACTGTACAAATGGCTGACACTCTGCAAAATTAAAACGAGGGCTTACAGCCCGCAAACAGATACTCGGGAAGGGCAGCGAGATTTCTGTGCCGTGCCAGCGGGCGATTAGTTGACACTGACAGTGAGGATTACACGACAGTTCAGCTGTTCCCCTGACCTTCGGAGATATACAAGGGATTTGAAGATATTTGATAACTATTGTTGTTTTCAGAATCTGCAACCAAATTCTGAAAGCATTTTAAGTAATTGTTCAGGGATGCTGGGCTGATTTGTTTTTACTGACATAGTTCATGGGGCAGGGCACAAGCTAAGATCACAAATCACTGCAGGGTATTAAAATGAATGAAATGTCATTTTATTTTAAAAAGGCTTCACATTTTTTTGCAATATATTTTGCATTATGGAAAAGAATTAGAAGAGTTAATGGATTTTCAACATGCCAAAAATATCACTGATGATTTTTTTTTTAATATAAAGTGCACACAGATAACTTGTGGAATCAGTTTTGCATCTTAATGTTGGCTCCAAAACTGGGGGCAGGGAGCTGGGAAAATATTTAGTTGTTTGTTGCTATGTACTGCTATGATTTTAGATTTATAAAATGGGATTAACGTCGGCCTCACAAACTAGATTTTTATGCTGCCTACATTCATGTATTTTTAATGCAATCTATGTTATCACATGTAAAATGCTTTTTTTAAAAAAAGAGATAAAGATCTAAAACTGCCACAACGAGAATTAACGCTGTTCAGCTGACTCATTTCTGACATTTCAGATTCTTTCACTCATTAGTCAAATATATTAAGCGCATATTAATGAAATCCAAGGAGACAGATCTTTTGAGACAGGCAGACATATGCAACACTTTCCTGTGTGTCCTAGGTACGTCCTCTCAGTATGGAAAAGTTGGCAAAGGGCTTAAAAAACTAACGTGCTTCATTAGCCGTGAGAGCAGCCCTATGAAAGTGCCATGGAAAATGTATGATGAAATCCCAGACGTGGACAGCATGGGTAAAGACAAGGGAAAGATTGATAAATGCTGCATTAAACCATTTAGTTTATATTCAATCACGCTCACTGTGTCTCACGAGGAAGCAAATGAACTGAATTCCTCAAAGGATGGCTCAAGATTTTCATGTGGTTATTTATCTGAGGTTACTTTTAATTAAGTTTAATTAAATTTGGTTAAAGTTCCTCCATAATTAGTGCTTCTACTTTCTTTAACTGTTTTGAAACAACCGCTTATCCCCTGGGGTCATTTAAGCAAAGGGCACAGGCGAGTATTTCCTGTTTCAACGAAATCTGGAGCCACACATTGATTTGCTAGTGCTTATTTCTAGTGCTAAGGTAATACAAAATATCAATATTACTAAAGATAAAAACAATATGTTTACATTTGGCAGGAACCGACTGTACTCCACCGCAGGATTTAATAATGCCGAGTGCCATTTCCAAGAGCAGACGAGGTGGCGGTGCTCCTGCAGAGCGCATCCTGCTGCTCCTTTTATAGCCAACGTTTGCTTCCTGCCCAAACGACACCTGTGTGTTTCTCCTGCACCAATATGCGTTTGCGTACACAAGAATCTATTTCAAGGTTTCCCCAGCAGGCGTTTTGTATATTTATGCAATTTAAGAATAAGCTGATTTCATCAGAAAAATGCACAATTTCTAGAACCCCCAGAGCAAACCGGATCGATCTGTTAAGAAGTGACTTCTTGGGAAGAGAACTCAGAAATTTATGATCTTTCTAACTCTTCAAAAATAAAAACATTTCTGTGAGAGTAGGAAAAAAAATGTTAAGAACTGGATACCGAACAGGTAAGAAACTCCAAACATAGCTACCTGAAAATACTAAAATGAATGTTGTTGTGTCACAAGTATTGGGAAAGAAACAGAAGAAAGAAACTAATCAATTAAAAACTGGGAAAGAATGAAGAATTCTATCAAATTCAAGCTGTCCCACCATGCACGGCAGCACAGAAGAGGTCTCTGGCCTTCCTGTTCCTCTTACCTGAATTCCAGAGAGTGCCCAGCTCTCCCTGTAAGCCCCCCCATTTGTCCCCGTGGGGAAGTGGATCGGGATGCACTGCTTGCCCTCCAAAGGGAAAGGAACCCACATCTCCTGCATGCCAATAAACTGGGGAAATTAGCCTCGAAGAGCTGTCCACGGGGCACCTACAGCTGTGAGCCATTCTTTCTTGTGCTGGTGCCAAGGTGTTTTTGGGTGTTTTGGTTTGGGTTTTTTCCCTCCTCTCCACTGTTCCTTGCTCTTAACCTGCACCTTGCCAGGCTGCGTGACGGTGACTGGTGTCTGCTGATGCAGCACAGCAGGCTGAGTTCCCAGCAGCATCCTCCAATGGAGAGAAAATTTCTCTGTATGAAGAGAAATGCGTGCAAGAGCAGCAGACAAATGCTGCACTGCACATGAATCCAAAGATAATAATAAACTGGTCTAGGAGCTCGGTTGAGTTGCAAATATAGGCAATGAATGGGTAGGAGGAATTACTCTTGGGTAAAATTAAAAAAAAATATGGAAAAGGTTAAAAGCTGGATGGGAAACTTCAGCTGTTTATACATGCCAATACAGAACAATTAACAAAATTCTTAACATGACCCTGTAGCTATATTGGAAAGGTGGTATTTCTTATTTTCCCCTGGATGCAGGGCAATGTCTGGATGTCTGCTGGATGTCAGTAAGGTAGAATTCCCTTTGGTAGGCTGGATGTCATGTGAAAAGCAATTAAACCAAAATCTGATCTGAGAAAAGCTGAGAACCTGAACCGTGAAAAGATACTGCCCATAATAATATCATCTTGAAACATTTTGAAGGAGCAACTTCTTAATTACATGTTACTACAATATTTTTTTAATCCAAGAGATTCCATAACACCTGAGTGCTGGGGAACTAGGACAGATGACGTTCCTTGTGGCAAGACACTGTACCTGAGTCTAGCTGAAAGCCAGCAGACAGCCTGTTGCTGCTGTTCTGTCCCAGCAGAGTTTGCATCAAGGGCAGGGAACTTGCAAGGAGGAAGACTGGACTGACCCAGATTGACCGTGCCCTGTTTCTGTATTTTTTCCCATTCACTAACTGGTTGCATGAGTAAGAGGAAGGCTAATCCAGCCAAACCTCTGCTGAGCGGTATTAAGCAATGCAAACGATCATTTAACTCTGTTTTCAATACAGAGTTTTGCCTTGGGAATTTTAACAGAAGCTACTTCAACCAAAAAGACTTTTCCTTTTTTCCCCCGAAGCTGCAAAGAACTGTACGCTTTGAAAACAAACATCACGCCTGCAGCTTCCCACCCAACACCGGGATGTCAAAACACCTTACCTCAGGCTACTTTCTTCCCCCTTTGTAAACCACAGAAGGAAATAAAATTCAGGGAAGGGAGGTTTGTTACATGCACATAAACAGAAAATGATTGTCAGGTGTTGACTTGGTGTTTTGTGCAACTGGGTAATAAGAGCTGGCTGAAAGACCGTGACAAGGGAGAGGATTCAAGAAGGCTCAGAAATTGCTGGTGAGGGTGTTAGCAGAGGACCGAAAATTAATTTTCAGCAGTTCAACAATGCTATAGATGGGAGATGCACCGCAGCTGGGCAACACTGCTGATTTGCTCTGAACAGCAGGGCAGAAAGGCACAGAAAAACTATGAATTGCAACTAAATCATTCCTGCAAGATCTGTTTCAGCAGGGATCTAAGGGGAAAGAGTAAAGAAGTAAAACAAAACCCACAAAAAACCCAAAAAAAAAAAGAAAAACACTACAACAAAAAATCCCCACCAAAGAAGAAATTGCCCAGTAAATCACGGAGATCTTCCTTCAGATGAACAGGCAAAATGACCAGAGATCCAGGAGCAACTGAGCAGCACTGCCATTTCCCACCGCCTTGGGGGTTTCTGACCGAGTCTAACTCTCTTTCCCAAAGGTTGTTTCCTTTCCACAAGTAACGTGATGGTTTGAGACCACAGCCCGGGTACTGTATCTTATGAAGCAGCTTTTTCTATTCCTATCCTGTCTTTAGAAACTGGACACTCAATACTTCACAACAAAAATGATTTCACCATACACTGATACACAAATATTTAAAATACAGTCCCAGACTAACTTGAATCTATAGAACAAAAAAGAAAGAAAAAAAAGAAGATAGCATCCCATACTTTCATATTATAGCTATATTATATAAACAGAACATTCTGTTTGCTCAGGGAACAGAGTCTGTAATCTGTTAACCCAGGACACCGAAGGATTTTGTTCTGAGGAATAAAGTACTTTTTAGTCGAAGTTGCATCCCTGTGCAGTTGCATCCCTGTGTGATCATCAGTGCAGCAGAGGCTACATCTGCACTGGCAATTTTCTCTCAAAATACATTTGCTAAAACGCAGCAGCAGTTCTGCACTTTTTTGAAAGAGTGGAAAAATGATTCTGTGTGGATCGGTAATGAGAGCAGTAATTGCCACGGGGCTGACAATAATTTATGCAGAAGTTCTCAATTGCTCCTAATGGCCTGTCAGATGGTAAAAGGGAATGCAAAGCAGATCATAAAAACAACTCTAGCACAGCTTCTGAGAACAAAACTCTTGAAACTTTCACTCTTGCTAAGAAATATGAAAATACAGGGACTGAAGTAGCTTCTAGAGAAGCAATAAAAGCCAATTGCCCAGTAAATCACGGAGATCTGATGTTGTGATTGCAGCACAAAACAAACTGTTTTCCAAGGTTCACCCATATCTTAAATGAAGAATTGTAGTAGAACAAAAACTTCACGTACCCTCAGCAACAGATTACTACTGCTTCTAGTCAAGCTTGGTTGAGAAGGGTCACCACTGGTACTTCAAAACTGCTTCCAACGGTGTGAACTGGATGCTACTCACTTTTCTCAATATAATACCAAACTGTGTTACAGATGTTCAGAAATGCAACTATGCTACAGTCAAAGGACTAAAACTTGGCAACATATCAATATTCACGTCTTAAAATGGGAAATAACGGCCAGGCTAGAAAGACACATAGGAAGAACTTTAGAGCTTGTAACTGCCCAGCACAGCAAAATGCACTAACATATGCATACATCAGCCTATACTCTTAGACAAGGTTCCTGAAGCAATTAAGGGACTCTAATATTTTTTTGGATGTGTGGATTTTATCATGCATTCCTCCTTCAAGAGCCCCAGGAGAAAAATATTTTGCACTTAAACTGCAGAAACCAGTTAAACACTAACTCTGATTGAGGTTCAAGAATTAAAATAGGTTTCGAGTGTCCAAAAAGAAAGAGTTGTATCAGTTCTAAAAAATAAAGGTAACTTCAGTTTATTATATTAACTGATAAGAGTCACTGGTAGATAAAAGTTTAGGATGTGTGAAAGGCAGATATATTCAATATAAAGCCAGTGTATACATAATGCTTGATTAAAAAAATACACAAGGTGGTGTTTCCCTAACACTGTATCTTAAAGTCTCTTATTTTCCTGTTATTATCCCTTATTCCTACAAAGAAGGGCTGTCACTTTTGGAGGGTCACAACTTTTCAAATCAGCCCTAAGCAATAAGCAAATGTTAAATTTAAGACAGCACAGTGTCAATAAAAATGCTGAAAGAAAACAATTGGCCAGTTTTAAACCTTCTGTAAAATTCTACTTCCATTATCCATTTCTTATTTGAGATTTCATGGAAAGTTAGTAGTTTTTTTAAAAATGACAAATATCAGAATGTCCAGAATGAGAGAAACTCATTTTTTCCATCAGCTCTTCCACTCCCTCCCCATCGCTGCACACAAACTTGACCGTCACAAGCTTTATACTTCACATTGCCTTCAATCAGCAAACCCAGGGGAGATGTGAGCACTCGGGAGCAGCCCTGCCTCTCCCCTGCACCCCACAAAGGCATCAGCCCAGGGGCTGGACAGCACAGCAACGAAGTTCATCCACAAACTGAGAAACTTTTACAGCAGGCTGTGGGGGAGCTGGGCAAGTTCAAGAGCAGAGAGTTAGCAAGAAACGCCAGCTCCCCTTCCTAACAGTGGGCTGTACTGTCGGAAAAAAAATATATTCAAGAAAAAACATAAAACTTGCAAATAAATGTACAGTTCAATGAATAGTTTTCATTCTGGAAAGAGTCAGAAAAGGAAAATATAGATTTTCACACATCCCAAAGGAGCATGTGTCACTTATCCCAGTCACTAGGCAGGGATTCCCTACTGCATCCCACAGGCAACGGTACCCCTCACCTCCAGAAAATGAGACCAGGCACAGAGCAGACCGCTGTGACGTTGTTATATATTCTCTGTTACAAGCGCAATGCAGAGACGGACCAATCTAAAGCACCGCATCATGACTATGGGATGCCGACAGGTCAGCAGACATCCCACATGACAGCAAGCACCTTGCTGCCCTTTCCAGGACCTGCATCTCCTCAGACTGGCCAGTGCTTCGTCTGAATCCAGGGTCACGTGCAATGTAAGAGATAGTTTAAATTGTTCAATAAACTGGCTTAAGTGTGGGCAAACCAGCGTATTTTGCTTCTTCATAAAAAGTTCATTTGAATTTCACTCAACATTAATCAACTATTTTATAATCGGTTACCAAAGGTTATGCAAAACCATCAAACCAGTTCCAAGTGCGACTACCCCGACTGGCACCAATGGCAAAATCAAGCTTACCATGTCAGTTTTCAACATTTACAATTCTCTAAAAAAGACACCTACCAATAAACTGTAGGTATCCTTGGAAACAGTTTTTAATACACTAACTTTAAAATGAAAGAGAATCTCCCATGTTTAGACAGCTGCTCAAAGAAAGACTTCCAAAAAATGTAAAGGACCTTTACAATGTGTTCAAAAATTTGGATTAAAATGTGTTCACTAATGTGATTTATTCTCCCTGTGTAAAGCATGGCAAGACCTTGCAGGAAAAAATTCTACAAACACAGGGAAAACAGTGACCACTGAATAAACCAGTGTGCTGTGGGAAAACACAAACACTTTTTCCCAGGCTGTGCTGCTGAGCTTTTCAGGTTATCGCAGAATCTCAGATGTGTCATACCTTCCCATGGGAAAAGAAACATTTTAAATGCTGCATCAAAATAATAATAATTACAAAAAAAACCACTGCCTGATGACACAACTCCCCTCTTCCTAAAACCTGTAACAATCCTATTTTCAAAATTGCTTTCACACTAAATACATTAAAAAAGAAGAGGGTAGTCTGCACTTTTATGCCCAAGGAAAGAAGTTTGCAGAACTATATTCTAATTTGGTAAAACATCGTTCATGGTTTACAGCTTCCCCAAGGCATTCTACTATGTCCAGTTATACGAGGTAATAAAAATAAACAATGTTTTCTTAAGTTAAAAACCAAATGACTCCTTTATCATTTCATGCCTCAAGCAGACACCTGCTGAATCAATAGCCATGTATGCAAAATTCAGGGAGAAAGCACCAAAAGATTCCTCATTCTATAGAAAGGATTAAAGAACCGTAAATCTGCCAGAAAAGCTGTGCTTAGCTACGTGCTCATTCTGTTGTGAATGGGAAAGGAAGAAGGAAGGGTCTTCAAGGAAGGTAGCCAAAGGAAACTGAAGCAAATGTAAAAAGCATTTCAGGGCTATATTTAGAGGAAGGCATTCTTCAGACACTTGCCAAGCTGTTCACGTCATTTCACACAGCATGCCTGATCCAGCTTTATACGTCTGTGAGAGAGCAGGGGAGGGGGGAAATCTGGAGCAGTTGCCAGAAATGGAAATCTTGCATTTGTGTAGAGGAACAAATATTTTCAGCATGAGAATTCAAGAGTACTTTCCAAGGGAGGGGCCAACAAAAAGAGGGGGGGAATAAAAACGGAGGGGGGAGGCAGGGTGTTAAAACTTTCTACAGATATCACGGAAGGATTCTGCAGTATACAGTTTATAAGTAAGACGACCCAGCCCCTAACATCCCCTTTTGAGCCAGGCTCGCTAGCCTTAGCTATATCACTAGAAATACTAAAATGGGTGAATTTCACTAGGTTCAGTTCTTTAGCTGGTACAAACTAGCTGAACACTCGTCCATGTTCACGTAGATGGGCTACATCAGTTAGATAAGTAATCACATATTCCTCCTCTAGAATGCAGCAAATAACAATCTAAGCTAACATCTAATCTAATCACAAGCTTAAAGGTGACAACAGACAGAAAAATACTCCAGTTTTATACGAATATTATTACTTTTCTTTAACTCATTTAGCACATGTCAGGAGGATCAGTTATTTGCATACAAAATATGTCAGTACCGGATGCAATGGTAATAGGAACAAACCACGTGGAAATTTCCTGTTAGTGACCTTCTGGAGGGTGGGGATGGAATCAATTTGAGATATAGAAACGGTTTTACTTAAACGTATACAAATGTCTTCTATAAAGTTTTTACCTTCATTCCCTTCTCCAGGTGGCTGATAAAACGAAAGCCCCAAAGATATGATGGCTGCAATTTCCAAGATTATAAGAGTCACATCCTGCAACGCTTCCCAGACTAGCTGTAAGAATGTTTTTGGCTTCTTTGGAGGTATAAAATTTTTTCCAAAAATAAGCTTTCTTTTTTCTAGGTCTGCAGCAGTGCCAGCTAACCCTGTAAATAAAACAGAATAAAATCAATTAAAATTGCAGTGAGATAGAAAATGCACACTTACATCTGCATTCCCATAGAACAACTACAAGCTGTACCACCTACGGCATATTAACAAATAGGTAGACTTTCCACTTAAATTTTGCTTTTGCAAGATGATTTGTCCTTATGTTCTGAACAGAATCCCTATGGACTCTATCTAGTACTAATTCCTGCCAGTTTTAATCATAAGAGTCTTTGAATTAGTAGGTTTACTTTCATAAGACCTATGTAAATAGATACACACATGTAAGCAACAACATCTGAAAACAGGTCATAAAGCACAAATAAATTATATTTGGGATGAAGCTGGAATAGCTGTTGGCAGCTTTTGGTAATATCAGTAGAAGCAGCGTACATCTCTCTGTGCTGGCCTTGGGTCGATGACCCCCAAGTACAAATCGATAAAGCATCTCACGTTCTGCTCCAGAGCAAACCCTCTTGCTGCGTATGTACTGCCACACAGTCGCTGGGATGAACTCCACTGCATTTTTGTTCAGGGAAAAAAGACAGCCAAAGTGACAGGTTATGTATACAAAGATAGCAAAAAGGAAAAAATATGGTTTCTTCCATCGCTATAAAAACGCAGGTATTTCGCATGACATTCCCACTTAAGAACATTCCAATGTAAGGATACAGTGAAAGAAAGTAACAACCCACTTATCTGCTTTTTTTCCTATTTTTAAATTATATTAATGTATATACGTCTAGCACCTTTTCAGAACAGAAAAAAAAGTGACTCATATGTGTTAGGGTAGAATGACTGTCCATATACTGCTCCCTGCAGCATGAAGAGCTGCAGGAAGTGGTTACATGTATCTGCCAAATACTTGACACCAGCTGGAACATTTAGAAGACTGTAGGTTTTGAACATGATCAGCAACGTAAAGTTACTCATGTTTATTCATACTAATATGACACAATGAAAATACTTAAATTGAGAGTTGATCTTGAGGACTAGAAAGGTGCCTGCAAGAGAGCAAGAGGAAAGGGTCGATCCCGCGCTCCTCACGCAGGTTAGGGTAAGTGCTTCCCTCCCCCAAAGTGCAGCAATGCCTCTGGGGTACCTGAGGAGCAGCAAGCCCTATTAATAGCATCCTCAAGATGCCAAGCAACAGAAACCGGGATCCTAACGTGCTGCTGGTACCCAGCGTCCTGTCTCGTTCATCCAGGACCGGCGCAACTGCTCCAGCAGCATGCAGGTGCCAGTCAGTCACCTCTCGGATGGAAGCACCAGTCCCGAGCACCATTTCCTCGGGACCAGAGCGATGCCTGGCTGCCTGTACCAACCCTGCCGCAGCACAGGCAGAGCCACTGACTCACTTTTCACGTCAGGTATAGAATTACAGCTGCTGGGCAGCTTCTGGCTCCGGGTTAACTCATCAAACTTTCATTTCACCTTCAGCTTCCAAGAAACCCTACCCACCTCTCCAGATAAAGGCGTGCTGTAGTTATGATTACCTCACTTCATTTAATTTTCAGTGCCTAGTGCTTAGCGACACCGTGACAGACAGGTTCCAGCCACCACAAAGCGTGGCTGCGTTGTTCTCCAGGATCCAAACAACGACATGTCAAACTGTTCTGCTCCTCCAGGAGCTCCCAGCCAGCTTCCAGCGTGGGGAAAAGGCTTTCCCCTACGAAACACGGGTTGCAGGCCATGAGCCACTTGGGTAGTGGCCCTTTTGTGACCGAACGCGGCTCACACAAGTCAGGACAACGTGAGAGACCAGGGGAGTCACCCACCGCTGATGGGATGTGACACAGGGACAAGCCTGGAGCAGAGACCAGACAAAGGCAGGTCCATCAGCTCTCAGAGGACTGCAAAGCCCTTCTCTACAAGGAAGGATTTTCACTGAAACTGGCATGCACAATTGGCACTGGTCCTCCAAAACACAACATACTTCCAACCCCAGCCATTCCACGGTTCTATGATTCTATGAAATACAGCCCTGTCTTCAGATGTAAACGGGAAAGTGCATTGACAGCACTGATGGCGAGAGGGATCCGAGGCAGAAATGGTCATATAACACATCTACAAGCAGCAATGCAAAACTCTGAACAGAAAAAACTCAACAGCACACAGGAAAGTGGAAGGGCGAGATGTCTGAAAAAAGCCCATTTTCCAAACCAGAACATATGTGCGCAGCGGGGGGCAGCTCCGGCAGGTGGGCAGGTGATGGGGAGCTCAACGGCATGGAAGGGATGGCTGAGACAGCGCAGGAAATAGCCGCGGTATTCTTCAACAATCCGAATTCTGATTACCTAGACACAATGAATTCACAACTTGGAAATCATGCTACATACTTTACTGTCAGGAGGCCACAAAAAGTACACGTCCTGTCCTGTGTTACGGATCATAGTACACATATAAATACAGGTACACACTGAGAAGCCTCCAAAGCCATGAGAGATACTGGAACTCAAAGAGCTGCTTTTTCTCCAAGACAAAATTGTTCATTTAGACACCACAGAGATTCTATCACTATAAGGTTGAGAACTAGACTGAGTTTAAAGCATCGACAGTCACCATAGTCTAAGTAAACTATGTTGGAATTTAGACATAAATTTAATTTAATTGTACTCTTCCATTTGTCATAATAAATATTATCTTCCTTAAGACCCATAAATAGACAAGGGTAGATAATGTGTGTGATTTTACTCTTTCCTATAAATCCATGCCTTGGTGGAATTGCCTACCAAGTCAGTCTCACCTAAAAGAAGAGCATATTTATCTTTAATTACTAAATGTATTTTCTTGTAAATCATTTAGAAATGCTGGAAAATCAATGTTCAGTTCAAACCAAAAAGCTTTCCCTTCTCCTGAGATCTGGTCACCACTCAAAAATACCCATTCAGCAACATTTTTGGGGAATGTTTTTTTCTCCCACTGAACTAACAAACTCCTGTGTTGAGAGAAAAAGAAAGAAGGGAGAGAGTGAAGAAATCTACAGAACAATTGATGAAATCACATCCTAGCAGTCCGAAGCATTACTGTAGAGATAAAGTCAGAAAGGGAAGCCAAAGTTATACAAAGAGATAGAGCCAAGACAAATGTGATTGAGAATCTGGGGCAACGCAAGGTGTTTATTTTGCAAAAACTTCCAGAAATTCCCACAACTATTGCCAGCAGAAGGTATCACAGGGGCACTGCTTATCTTTTTTCAAATGATCTGCTTTATTCAGAAACACTATTTTAAATACCCTGAAGGTGTCTGGAGCGAGCCGAAGTTAGCTGCTTGCCGAGGACGAGAGGTCACTCGCACTCTCTGCGGCGCTGGCGGATCCGCGGGATGCTGCTCCCCAGCGAGGGCGCGCTGACAGGCGGCGCAGATGGTAACGCGGCAATTAGCACAGCAAGGGCTGGAAGTGGACAGCTGTCCTCACCACTACTTTTAACCAGGAGATGGCTTTCCTGCTGCTAGATTTTTTCACGGCTTTTTGCATATTCCATGTACCAATTTCATTACTGTTCCTGAATAGCTTCCTTATTTCTCACTTGTCCCTTAATTTAAGCACCGAGTCCTGGGACAATCAGGAAAGAAAACTACAAACAGAAGTACTTTGAAATATCATTTCCATATGAAGATGTAAAATATCTCTCCAACCCTAACCATTCTATGATTCTATGATTTTATCTAAGGAAGTGAAGAAGAACCAGTGAGGCTCCCAAAAAAATGAAGGGAGATACCAGTTCAATCTGAATTCAGACTTCACGTGCTACTGTCCGAAGCAGCCTTCTGCCTGACATTCTGCATGACACAATAAGCCTCAGACTGGCTGGGTTTGTGTTCATGTGTCCACACAAGCAGGATTTATTTTTTTTGCTGTGCTGAAGCTGCACCAACACTTCTTTGCCTGACTCAAGTGCTTTAGAATGATTATGCAGATTTGGGTTAAATTTATATGCAAATAGTATGCACAGATTTAGGAAATATTGTGAAAATTTATTATTGATGCTTCCAGCACTTGAATAATTTCTTAAGGTTTCAGTTTCCAAAAATTTTCCCCAAAATTTGTTTAAAATTTGTGGGAGAATGAAAATGATTGCACAGAAAACATTTTCTACAATGTCGTGCAGCTTATTAAGTGTGTTTCTGATTTCATCTGGCATGCCTTTATACAGAAATCGTTTTAATTGTGGCTTTCTGGAGGGAGAAAAAGATTAAAAAACTGGAGAAATGCCACTTAATGAATTTTCCCTGTTCCTTATCTACATCTGTCAGTTACTGCATGCTGAATATAAAGCCATCATTTCAATGAACGCTTCCTGGAAAACTGTATTTCTCTGACAGTTGTCTCCACTGCAACCAAACGGAGCATGACAAACAGAGAACGATTTTGATGCTGCAAAAACAGCAAAAGCACATCGCTACTAAAACAACAATTACAAAAAATTGTAAAACTTTCAAGCAAATGTTTCACGTCTGTTTAAGTTACGAGATGAAGAATGGAGAATATACATTTGCACTAATTGTGCACATAAACCATTTATTACTTACTAACAGTCCCCTGTACATTTTCTGATGCATCCAGAGTAGATAAAAATCTCAAACAGCAGAAACTGGAAACAATATATCACAACACATGTAACTTCAAAGGCAAAAATATTATTCAGCAAGGGAAGGAAAGGCTTCACAGTGATGCTGAACTGCTCCTGAAATTAACGCACAGAGGTAAACTGTTTTGGTTAGTGTTCTCTAATGACAATTAGATACGACACGCACTAATTCCTCCTATGAGAACACAGACCTATATTTTATTTCTTGAGCTTCTATCACCCTCATCTCAAACTCTCTCCTCAACGATGAGCATCCCGAGCATCATATTACCTAGGTCTTCACAGAAACTAACAAGTGAAACACTACAAAGTATCTCCTTGGCAATTATCTCCTTTCCTTTGCCTTGTTTCAGCAACTCCATTGATTCCACATTTCCCTGCCATTGTTACGGCTACAGAACGCTTTAGCGTAACGCGCCCAGGCCCACCGACTGCTACAGCTCTTGCACGGATTCTCAGAGCTCCATAACATGAGTTACAAATACTAGCCCAGTTATTGCTGTTGTAACATAGAAACTTCAAACCCACAATCTCCAAACACCTTTTTAGTGGGCTTTTACCCTCTGGCTTTGGAAGCATATTTCTGGGCACTATTTCGCTTTTCTCTCCTGAAAAAGCCAGAAGTGGCAGCAGGCCTTTTTCTTCTTCCACTGTAACCTATGAAGTATTATCTATCTAGGAAGTGAAAGAGCTGAAAGTCAGATTTTCAATTTAAATTAATAGCTAGTAACTAACAGATTTAGATTCCAAGATCTGCCTTAAGGAACTGTCCCCTAAGAAAGTGGGGAAGGCCAGGAGACACGTGCAGTAAGTGGTGATTTCTGATCAAACCCTAAGGAAGGTCTATTATGTCCCTTACGTGTAACGATCTCATCAAACACACTGTGATGTAATCCAACATCAGCCTTCAGTAGATCATGAAGTCTTTGTAACATTTGTTTAAAGGGTGTCTAAGGAAAACAAACACCTGCTTTGGTACCAGGTGTGACAAGTGCAAACACCCACACCTAGAATGGATGCCTCTGGTTCCTCCCAGTTTGATCATGTACGCTGCTTGAAAAAATGTTGGATGTAGTCCATTGAAATTCTGTTTAGGTCATATTCAAATAAAATTAGTTGAGAGAATCCAGTCCATCCGTAGGAGACTATTTAATGGGAGCATATACCAGTTTCAGCAAGCTGAATTTGAATTTCACTAGTGAATGAACCTCAGCAAATCATAATTTCCTTCTAATCTTGGAACAACAAAACTGTCTATAAAGCATAATGGATCTCATTACCTGTTTTCATTAATATCACTCGCTTACATTTGTTTACATAAATTCTAAGAAATTGGTCCAAAAATTAAAAGCCTTTGGAATTCGAATCCTCTAGCACACATCCTATAGGCTTCACGCTGCTGGTGCTGTTTCTATGAGCCCACGGGGCAGCGCTGCCAACAGACCCTTGCAGATCTAGAACCTCCTTGAGTCAGATGCTCCACAGCCAGATGTAAAGAGCCAATCCACACAGAAGTGGCAGAGCCAGGAAATGACTTAACTCCTTCTCCATTTCCTCGTTAATCCTCCTCCCTCCTTGCATCCGACAGCACAGCTGGCCAGGTCACCATGTCCTGCCCTCCTGAGTGCTGCTGTGGCTTCAGCTTGCTGCCCCATAGCACAGGGATTTCAGCATCCAACAAGCAGCGAGCTGGCGGCAAAAGCCTTATGTAAACCTTCCCTGTCACAGCTTGCAGTCAGAACTATCACTCTGAAGACCCACAAAAGTACATATCCAAATCCATGACTTTTAAAAAATAAACTAACTGAAGAGCTTCACATTCTTACAGACTGATGCGTCCTGTTAGGGACAGGTACGTAACAACTTGCATTTCTACAATGAGGTTCTATCATTCATTCCCCTTCTAGCAGTAGAAATGTATCAGCAACTTTATCTCAATGTTATGAGGTCGCGAAAGGCTGAAGTTCTTGCCCCAGACAGTTTGGTGGCAGTTCAGAGAAATAAATTCACATCTCCTGGGACTCCTGATTTACACTCAGCTGCAAGATACCATGCAGTGTTTATTACTGCCAAGAAGCCCTGGATGCTTCACGACATGCTTCATTTATTTCCCATCTAGCCATTTTGGTTTTATTTCTTCTATCTTCTTCTAATTTATTTTTAAAGTAAAATTGCTCTGGAAAGAAGCTATTAACCAGGAAACAAGTAATTTATGTAAGATGACTAATAACAGCAGAACCAAAAATGGCTCCTGATAGTGACTGTAACATCATTCAAAAACAAAAAAAAAAGCCACTCAGCTGAAAGACATGCTACAATTTCATAATAATCTAATGACTGGACTTACGTGCAGTACATAACCATGAGCCGATATCAAGGCAACAGACGAGACATCAAATATTAAAGGCAAGATATGCATCATAACAGATGACTCATTTTTCTTGCCTAAACAGACAACAAAAAGCTTTCTGCAAAGGCTGGTAACAAAGCATGAAGGTCCAGTATGAAGAACGAGAAATCAGGATTTCCTTTTTACAAATGTCCTGCTGTCAGTGGGAATATGGCTGTTGAGAGAGAAGATAAATCATTTCTTGAGCTCCTACTCCACTCAATAACCACTACACCATTTTCAAATGTCTCATTTTGTGTACCACAGTCTCCTGGAGATGTTTTTCTTTTGTTCTATCTTGATGTAGTATCAAGTACAATGAAGTCACTACAGATTCAGGGCAGCAATACTAATAAATACTAATAATTGACTATGTATATCCACCATCCAGCTCCCACCCATTACCAACCAGATAATGAAGTCATTAAAAATTCCTTGTTACACGACACATAAACAGTGCAGTGACAGTGCCGCTCTTCACCCGGCATTAACCTCAAAGTGATGGAAGGCCTTCACTGCAGCTAAGCTATCCATCCCCAGCCAGTGGGACACCCCCCAGACGCCGGGTACCGCAGGTTGTTCAGCATCACCAATCCACAGCAGTCTACTGGTGGTGGGGCTTCTTGGGAAAGGCAGAGAGGGATCGGTGGAATGTTATGGTTTCTTCCCCCCTCTCCCTTTTCTCCAAAAGAATATAGGCATGTCATTGAAAAGGTAGCCAAAGCCTGGAGACAGTCTCTTCAAATGCCTTTGTTGGTTATTTAACCGAAGCGAGGATGCCTCTCCCCCAGAAGGTACGTTATGCTTTAGAGCAGACTGTACAAACGCCCTCTGCACAGGCTGACGCGTGACCCGCAGCGCTCCAACTCCCCACTGAAACAGACACACAAGGTGGGACCACTTCAACGAAGCTGACAGGGTACGAGGGAAACAGCATCAAAACCATGCTGCTACAATGCTGAGTTATGATTGTTCCAGATAATGGGAAAGCTTTTTCTTGCCCTTAATATTTACATCAAATCAAGCACCCCTGACTACAGCCTAAGACACAAGCGCTGGCTCTTCTGTAGGATCAGGCTTGAAAAGCACAAACACATGAACTGGGTAACGGCAGAGCAGAGCAACCATGTGAGTGTAACGCAGGAGATTCAAGGTCTCAGCCAAGAAAAAGAACAAGGAATAAATGAGCACATAATCAAGTCAAAGTGGAAAGCCTTCCTTAATTAACACACCTTCATAGCCACTTACCATCCCTTCACTGGCCCCTACAAAGAAATTCACCACCTCATACGTATGGCTAAGGGCAACCACAGGGGACAGGGAGGGGAAAAATACTCTGAAACCCCTCTGTGACTCTGTTCCCAAACCACAGCTGGAGCAGTGCTACTGACACACAAGCCACTCTGGTTGCTAGAGAGGCACCTTCTGCCCGTCCGCGTGGGTACAGCCCAGCCTGGGGAAATGCAAATCCCCAGCACAAACACTGCCACGCACCACGGGCCGCAGGGAGGCTCTGGTTATGCTGCTCAAGCCAGCGCCTGCGTGAAAGCATCTCCCGCCGCCTGGGAGCTGCACGTGTGCACGCGCTCCTCCGGGCCTGGAGGGAGCACACGCAAACAGGGGCCCACCGCCGACCTGCCAGCAGCACCCGTCAGCCGTGGGCGCGTGGCAGAGCAGGGAACAGCACGGGGGCTATGCGTGGGATACCGTCCCAGCAGGAGAAAAAAAAATAAAAAGAATTGAGCCACACACCCGCCTGTACCCACGCCCAGGCCTGTGCTTACTGGCAATGGGGAGCGAGGGTGACCAGGGACACTGTGCCTGGGGACTCGTGCCACCAAAGAAACCCACCATTACAGAAGGAGCTGCCAGACTGCCTCTTGCTCATAACTGTAACAAGCCTTCAGCTTCAATTCTTCCCATTTCTTATCACAGCACAACCTCAGTCACGGGCAGTTTTGCAAGTAAAACGTTATGTTTAAAGGACACAGATGTCAATGAAACGTCCCAGACCCGAGGCCATCTGACTGAAATCCAATACAGCTGAATATAAACCACAGAGAGGCTCAGCTGGCTGCTCCGCGCTGTAATGTTCTTTTGGGCTGATGTGGCCCAGACTCACTAAAGACGGCTCTTCATTTTCTGTTCAGCTCCACAGAGCGTGTCACGTCAGGGTGACAGTCAAGGTAATCTGAGAAAGCAAATGCCCAAGGAGTAAAGCATGTGCAGCTGGGAAAGCACAGCCCGAGAGAGGAAGATGTCATGCAGCTGAAGACACGTTAGACAGACTCCTCAGTACAGCATAAGGCTCTTACACAGCACCCTGGAAGTCCTGCATCTCTCTTTCTGTATGAAGGATCTCTACTAATATTATTATTTGTCATACAAACACCACAGGTTCTTTAGGAGAAGCAGTTCCAAGGGTCTATAGCTCATATTTATTTGATGAAGCCTATTGGAGAGGTTAAAAGTAACACAACGTAACAATGACAGCATGGAAAGGAGGTTTTTTCCTGGATGAGGCCAGGAATTTGTAGGTTAAGGTAGCTGATTCCTCATATAGATGTTTTAGTCTTCTACATTAAAATACATAACAGAAAAAGAAATCTTATGTTCTGAAAAGAGAGACACACTTTTGAGATGTCTCTACGGGAATCAAAATGACAATACCAAACCCCACTGTGCCAAGTCTGCTTCCATAGCATGATTCTTTCCCACCCTCTCTTAAGAAAAAACAACCAAACCAGACAGCAATGAGCTGCATTTTTCTGAGGTGTTACCTCCAAGTGCTGCTACTTGGCAACTCTTAATTTCATTGCTATCTTTGTCAGTGTCATCTGCTTTTCCTGTGAGTAATGTCAGCTTTGCAGCAGCTGCACTCACTCCAAGCTCTGCCCGAGCAAGAGGCACAGCACTTGCTATGCAGCACCTTACACTGCTGTGTATCCAGGAGAGTATTCAAGGTTTCCAAAAAAAAAAAAAAAGTGAGAACACCAAAGAAAACAAAGTGCTCTGATCATTATGCCACTTGCAAGGAACACTAAATGCCACTATCGCTCCTGCAAGTGACAATGATGTCACTTAAAGCCACAATGCTCAGCTCCTGAGGAGACAGTAGGACAATAAGATGCTTTCTGAGCGTCCAGTGGGTTGCATCCCCCTGCTCAGGAACGTTAAAGCCCTAGCACGCACACTGTCACCTGCGGAGCACTGCTGCACTCAGCGTTCCCCATGTGCTCCATCCTCTGCGTAAACAAAAGGGACCCATCCTTCAGATCATCGTCTGCCTCTCCTGCAGACTTAGGTACCACAAAACTTAGAGGAGCAATAAAAGTGAAAGAAGCTGTAACATTTCATCCAAAGGGGCCAGCATGAGTATTATCACAGTGACTATCTCATAAAACAGATCTATGGTCAAAGTTTAGATTCCCTGGGCACTGGTAATTTACCTGGTCAAACAAGCTCCCTGTTGCCCCATTTTCTAGATAAGTGGAGAAAAGATGGTAAAGAAAATCTCAAGACTTTCTAAGTCTTCTGGTAATTAGTGAATTCAGTCCACAGAAGCTGCCCAGGTGTAAAGGAGCAGTGTTTTATTTGGGATGATGGCACTATAGGAACAGATGTCATGTTATTCCCCCAAAGAGTTCTCAGCCCTATAGAAAGCACAATAAAGATGGGATAATACCAAGAGATGCCTTTTTTAATACTGTGAAAATTCACAACGTTTTCTTGACTCTTGTTTTGCTTTTGAATGATTAGAAAACACAAACTGCAACCAAGGCAAGCCCAAGCCGTGCTGTGGGATACAGCATCACTGTGTTCTTATACCCACATGCAGCAGAACTCCGTTAGAACACACCACCCACAGACCTCTCCTCCTTTAACACACTAAACACCCCAAAAGAACAGACTCTTTCTCATGTGAAGCATATACTGTCAATCACCGTGATTAGCCCTCAACATAACTCACCTAATCTGAACGCAATCATTCCTACTGAAGTTCTCCAGATTCTTTTCCAGTGCAAATCAAATACTAAATCAAATTATACAGTAAGTACCTAGGAAGGTGTTCCTAGACACCAGCTCTATGTAATGAGAGTGTAAGTCAGAACCAGTCAAGCACACGATATATTTTCATGCACATCAAACTGGGCCCACTTCAAAATCAAATCTTAACAGAAATACTCTGGAACACATAACACTTAGCCAAGGTTTGCTTCTAAGTTTTCTCCACAGTTGAACCAGTGTATCTCACTAGTCTTGTTTTTCACTCTTTATTGAGTACATAAATTTCATTGGATATTTTGTGGACAACTGAGTCTGACCTGCATCTCCTCTTGCATTTTATGGCTGGGGTGAGGTGGAAACCCTTCCAGCTGGGTAGGAGCATCCAAATAACCAGAGCTACTGGCCTTGGTTAGCTCAGACCTGGGGGAGTGCAAAGTAGCAGCAACAAGCAGAGAGGGAAGCAGCAAGCATAGAGCAAGAGCACATCCTGGGAGCCTCCTCAAAGGGGGAGACTTCAGATCCAAACCCCAGTTCTCACTGATGACAAAAGCAGGTATTCTATGCAGAGTTCCAGCAATCCAAAAAGCCACCCAAAATCGCTCAACTCTAAAAAAAGGCTCTATTCAAGGTGACAAAAGTGGGAAAGGATTTGTATTCAAATCTATTGACGTGTTTCACTATAATATGTATGGGCTCTTCATGTTAAGAACGACCTCTTCCATCTTTTTGTGGTTTACGGTTTGAGGAGTTGAAAACTTTGTGTATCTTTTAGCAAGTACACATTCAAGAGAATATATCAAGGCAGTTCTGCATCAAAGCTCTAGCAGAAGTGCGTTCATGTTACAAATACTGATGAATCTGCATTAGACACATAAGCAGAAATCAAAATTTATATTGTATCATAAGAGAAGCACCAAATCCATATTAACAACCATCTCTGGGCAGATTTAGTGAGTAAACAAAAATCACATGTCCTTAATGCCCCCCAAAATAATCCCTACCAGTTATTAATTAACCTTCATTATACAAGTGGAAGCTTATGTTTTCATTTAAAATGAGATCTCAAATTAGAAGTCATTTCATCAATTTATGGCTTAACTGTTTTCCTCACCAGCAGTTACCTATGTTTATACTGTACTAGCCATGGCATTTGACTTCCAGCCTATTAATTCATTGCTTTGCTTAATCCAGCTCAACTGGAAAGAGGTACTCTTAATCCAAAATAAGAACATCCAGATAAAGAGTTAATCCATAATGGTTAATCAGGAATAGATGCTCCAGAAGAAATCCATAGGCTGAGAATAGGTAAATCCCATGAGTTTGATTTAGACCACTTTCACCTCGGCTTCCCAAAGCTGCTGCTGAAGACACGTAGCTCCTCATCCCACAGCTACAGCAATACAGATAATTTGGAGTTGAAGCATCATTGTCATGCAACAAGACAACACAATAATTTATTTGGCAAATTAGAAATTTGCCAAAATTTAGAACAGAAATTATAAACAAATTCTTGCAAGCAGAGAAACAATAAAAAAAACCCAACCCCAAGAAACAGAAAAGAAGAAAAAAGAGATCAAGAAAAAGCAACAAACCCCAACTTTCTTATTATATGAAAATGGAGCAGAATTCTAGGCAAACACCTTTTATTGTGTAACACACAGGCATAGATTTAGATAACCACTACTTAGAGACATAATTACACTCTCTACATGGGAAGAGATGGAAAAAACAAAGTTATCCCAGTTATGCTCACCCCAAGAAGAGGAGCATTTAAAACATTCACGTGACACAACCCAGACAAGTTAGTTTGTCCCATTAGTAACTTTAATTGGAAATGTTTTAGTTTTCATGTGCTTTGTTTAGGCAGTAGAGCAGGCTTTCCTTTACTGGTCAGATGATTTTTCTTGTATGGTTCCTGCCTCACACAAAATGCTTTGGGGAAAATCAGTCCAAATTCATGGTAAGGTCAGTGTCCAAAATTTTATGCAAATTACTACTAGCCAACTGCTAGACAAATATTATGAAACAGAAGCCTTCCCGAGTCCTTTCCAATGGCTGCTGAACACAGCACGATAAGAGACTTTACATTCTTATGGAAGCTCAAGTTTCCAAGTACACAGAATAGGAGGCACTGGAATAAGTTTTTCTTAAATAGCGAAAAAAAGAGATTCCTTTCCTAACAAAAATGTTTTGGGAAACTGCCAATCTTTTTAAAAGCCAGAATGTTCCAGAAATGCAGACTGTAACTCCAAAGCACCCTGTCATCTGCACAGCCACTTTGCTTATAGCTGCAATGCAGCATTCTCCTCGGGACTGTTCATCGCACTTAAAGGATAAAATGACCCAACTGCCTCCTCCGTTCCATCATTATTCATTAATGAAGAGACTGGGCCTAGAGGATTGTCATTGCAGGATTAAAAAAAAAGGTTCATTAATACATCCTTTAAGCACAACACACATGAACACTAAACAAGAGCCAGGCAAGAAAATCAGGCACACTTGCAGTGTATGCTTCAGCAATATTTAGAGAACATTAGCAGTTTAAATAGCACTGATAACACACTATTATATCATGGAAAAAAATGATGAATATAGAACCTTGAAGTAACAGGGCTAACTCACTCCTTTAAGACAGACATCTTGTGCACGCATTTGTTTTCTACAGGTTACGTAAACAATCAGCAGAGATGAAGGGAATGGTCATGCTGAAATATTCAGGATGCTGAAAGGCAGACTTTTTTTATTGCCCTAATTCTGGTATCTCTTCTGTTAAACCTCTTTATATTTTTTCCCATCTCTCTCTATGTGCATCCTGTATCTACTGATCTTTCTTCTTCCCTCAGTATCCTTTTCCACATGCCTTATTTTCCCCTTCATTTTATCTCAAAGAAACCAATACCACTGACAAACAACAGCAGCTCTTCCTTTTTCCCCTCTCCGTTTTTACTGCTCAGCACAGTCCTCACGTTCTCCTTGAAACTTCTTAATCATTCTAGGGAAATTTTCTGTCTTCTGATTTCACAACAGTTATTTAACATTACCCACTTGTGTGCATGTGTGTAGGGGAGGTGTTTGGGTTTTTTGTTTGCTTTTTTAAAAGAGAAGCATGAGCACAAAGTAAGTAAAATTTGGGGATATCAGCACACGGCAATATCCATAAACTGTCAGAATTGATGTCTTCAAAGATGGCCCTAGAATACTATGTACTTATGAATGACATTGAAGAAAAGAGCTTTTAAGAAAACAAAATATTGATCATGTTGCAAGACTTTGAAAATCTTAAGAAAAGCACTATTTAATGATTATGAAAAATAGCAGCCAACAAAAAACTTCAAAAATAATTACACGAGACTATTAATACCTACTATTAATATCTGCTTTCCATTTATGTGCCCTCAAGATCTTTGAACTTATTGGAAGAATGAACAATTCCTGTTTTCTGGAAACAGGCTTGCACAACACAGAAAGTCTCTAACAGCATTAATCTTTCAGCTTCCTGAGCTTTGTTTGTGTCACAGCCTTTATTTGCAATTAAGCTTAGTGCATATGAAGTTCACTGCCTGCCAAGCCGCAGAGGACTGATACAGCCCGGGATGGGTAACTCAAGCTCCTTTTACACTGACCTACCAAACTCTGACCCCTTAGACCTGTCTGGTAAAAGTGAGAAGGTATTACAATTTCATTCCGATCTTGACATCTGAGCAATTCATTCAACAAGGGTACCAATTATGTCTGATCCCCTCACCTTTCCCCCTACTTCTGGACTGGACTGATTTGCCACGGAACAGTAACCCGGAGACATGCGGAATTTGACCAGAGTGACCTGAGATGAAAGGTTCTGGGTCTTGAAAATTGTCTTCAATCCACCCACTTTGTTCTCATATAGTTCTAATGCTATAAAAACATGCAGTCAGGGCGATACACACACAGACCACCATCCGCACTGATGAAAACACAGGCGTGAGGACACTTCACAGAACTTCGGTGTCGTCCTGTGCTCACCTGTATCAAAACACTAGATCTGAAACATCTGAAGTGTTTCCTCTGCCAATGGTGGAAGAAGACAGGTGGTATCATTAACTGATGCCAAACCATCAATCCCATCCATCTAATAAGCTTTTATGTTATGAATGTGAAATTATTTAATAGCAATGTTCTATAACTAAACAAATACAGCAAATAATACAATCAACATCTAATCTCAACCAACACACGCCAACTTTCTCAAAAAAATATGCCTTGAAAGCACATTCCTTGTTGGATTCTCCAGTTTCTGCACTCGAGGGGATGTCACTCTGCCTGGCTGCAGCATCAGGCACTCGATGACCCTGACATCACTGTACACAAAGCTCCCATCAACAGCACCAAACTCACCTAACATTGATCAGGCAACAAACGATGGCAAAGCCAGGCTTCAGCAGCAGATGTACGAGCCCCAGCAGGACTCTGTACACACCGGCGCAGGCAGGTGACCAATGCTGACACCTGTGTTGTCCCCACTTAGTGGTTAACCATCAAAGAGTCTGAGCTGGAGACATGCTGTCATCACATATTCCCAACTGCAGTGAAGATGCAGATTTTTCCAGCACTACTTTACTCTAGAAACTTAATTTAGAGCCTGATCTTGCTTAAAGCACAATGTGAGGCAAGCAGCAGTTTTACCGCAGGGGTAATCAGCCGGTGCAGAGCCCAAGCTGCCCGGTGCTGGCTCCTGCCGTGCTCTTGCTGCGAAGGTACCCCCTCCCTGCATCCATGGGACAGGGACAGCCTTCCTCCCTCATGGAGAGGCACTCTAGGACCCATACATCACAGAAACCAAATGCAATTACCAAGTTCCAAATCTTATTTAAAAAATTCTTGCAAACATTTAAAAAAAATGTCAGTGCCAGGCTGAAGGGGTTACTAAGACTCCATGTCAGCCCCCACATGGAAATTCCTGTATCCTGAAGATGTTTTCCTCAGCTACAGCACTGCACGTTAGTTTCCACTCCATGCCCCTGCCCCTGAACACAGACTGCGTCTGCAGTTTATGTAATGCTGCTTTGTGCAACATCACAGGACCTGACTGCAGAATTTCAACGGGAAACTGCATCTAAAGATTTTGCTTTTGTTGATTTTAAGAGTGTCTGGGTTCATAACCAAGGCCTTGGCTTCTTAAAGTCGAGTTCCTTGAGGCTGAAGGCAGTTGAACTGGTCCCGAATCCTGGCTTTATCGAGCCGTTGCCTTCAGCGCCCTTGGCTTGTCCTTGACAAGGCTCTCTGCAGCCATGACTCACGCTGCTACAGCGCTCCTTTCGCTGTCAGAAACCTGCGCCGAGCGACAGAGTTACACATGGAGGGATGGCTCCGTGCAAGAGGGACAGCGGGGAGATTCCTGGGGCAGCAGGAAGGAACACCAAGCAATCAGATCAGTGTTCTGGCTGGTTAAAAACAAAGAAAAGTGCTATCTGCAATGCAATTTTCCCGGCTTCAAAAGCACTTTCACAATTCACCATTTCATTTAAGTGGAGGAAAAAATAGTGCAGCCAAGCTTTAATCTTACAGGGAAGCATTTACAGCGGGAAAAGCGCACAGAAGGAAGTATTTGAATCATACGAGCACTAGGAGAAAATAACAAACTGCAAACAGGCAGGTAACGAAACTGCCCATGGGCTCCTCTGCTCTTCACCTGCCACATCACTGGTACCTAACTGACCGACCTCACCTACTCTTCAGAAACAAACTCCTTTAATACCGTACTATATGTCTGGAAATTTTGGGATATAATTTTCCTAGTGGCATAAAATAGAGCACCGAATGTTCTCGTGCTATGGCAGCCCATGAGGATTTGTTTCACTAGTAAAACTCTGTCTGGAGTTTGTCTTCAGATAGATGGAGCAAGACCTCTCAAAGCTGCAATTCCAGGAATGATAACACAGGATCCTTTCTGGAACATATTTATTTACCTGAAAGCCATGCGTGGTCGTTAGGCTGTTTGTTTCACAATAAATGTTAACAATCTGTGATCTGTGGGATACCATCTAAGCTTCCCATGCTCTCTCCCTCTCCTGTGTCCACTCAGTGCTTACAAATGCTGATCAGACATTAGTCTGCTGTCGGTCCCAGCGGGGATTTCGATTACGATTCAAAACCAGCAAAAAACACAAACATATTGGAAAAAAAAGCAATTTACATCTAAAGGTAGCAGATCTCATGCTATACACAAGTCATCATGGGTATCTTTGAGTTCATTAATTTTCCCTGAAATTCACACTCAGCAGAGGCACGAAAGCCAAGTGTAAGATCTCTCTTTTCCCCTGCCCACCCTACGGTCGCTCCGGAGCCAGCCTTGCATGTTTCCAGACCTGCTTCCTTGTGCAGTTACTCAAAGAGCTGTGCTGACACTGGAAACCAGCGGCACCAAACAGCTGGGAACCAGAGAGGGTGGCAACGGTCACAGCTTAAAGCACCTGAACTGCTAAACAATACTTGTAGCATAACAGAAAAGCCTTGAAACAGGGTGTGTTTACAAGCACCTCACATGGTATCAGTGCCATGAAAATTACTGAAATTACAAGTATTAATCTGTAGCAGTACAGTGGCAACCAGAGGTTGACCTGTTAACGGTCTGTACAAACCCAGGGATGGTCAGACAGCTCTGTGCACCCTCCCAGCAAGGACCGTCCAAGCTCTCAGCAAACGCAGCCCCACACTTCGCCTCTACAGTTCTAACGTTTGCATTACATAATGCTCAAGCTATGAACAGCAGAATACTTCTTGACGTTTACATGCCTATATGTTTCAAATGTGATTTTTCACAAATCTGAAGAAGTTTTATTTCTGTAAAAAAAAAAACCAAAATCCACAAAACAAACTAATCTCTGTGGATTACGTGAATGCCCTATATGGTTGATGCTGGTAGAAATCTGTTTTTTCCAAGCACACAGCTTCTATGGCTCATTGTCAGGAAACTGATTTAACACAGAAATCTAATGGAGTCTATTCAGAATTAATGGACAAGTAGGAGAAGGACATGCCCACATGATTTTCAAAGTTTTCACTTCTAACATGCAACACAAAATTAAGGAGGAGGAAAGATACTATTTTCGTTGTCATGTTGAATTCAGTTTGGAACTTCTGTTGCTGAGGGTTTGGATAGTAAGGATGAAACTGCTTTTGAAACTCTCTGAAAGTTAAATGTAATCTACCTTCCAGTCTTTTTCTAAAATTACATGCAGCTGAAAGATCACATTAGAGGTCTTTTATTTTGGATCTCTTAATGCCATAAATCTTCTGATCTGTAAGAAATGTGAGACCTCTAGGAATGATAAGTACAAAAGCATTATCTTTAAATTTTGTCAGAAAATAAATAACCACAGACCTCTGGAACTACAGATGAGTAACATACATGCAGACAGGGATTTAACTCATTATGGAAGCACTTTAAATGTTGCAGGGTTTTTGCATTAATCAATGCAAATTTTTTTGTATTATCAGGGTAATTCTTATTTTAGCTTTAATGAAGATTTCTAATGATTCTGCTTTTTAGCAGATTGCTTTTGCTCACAGTTCGCACTCTTGCAACAGATAAAAATTCTAAGCCAGGAAGCAAAAGGTTTCAGAAGCAAGTGGCAGTACTTTTTGACTGCTCTTTTTCTTGAAATGTTACAAGTTACCTGGCCTTGCCTTTTTTTTTTTTAATCAGCAAACCAATAAATTATGAATCCCAAGCATTCTTGGCAGTTTGCAACACAAAAAGCAGACAGGAGATACCACAGGGATAATGATACTTAGGTTTCATTGAATACTTTTGCTATAAAAGTCAGTCTGGTACAAACCATAAGAAAGCAAACAGGCTCCTATTATGTGTTCCTGCAATTGTTCTTTTTTTTTTCTCCTCCCCTCTTAGATATTTTCAAATGTTTTATGTCTTGTGATATTTATTTTTCCTTTTACTTTATTATATGCCGATGTTTTTATGCTCAATTTTAAGCAAAACAGTTTAAGTAGAACTTCAGGTATGAATGGGGCTGTAGCATCTCTCTTCCCAGTTAACTTTTCAGAGGAGTTTGAATACAAATTTTGCAGAACTACCGTGTCCTTGCTCTCCCTCCAGAGGGCATGTGGACCTAAGAATGGACGACAGGTGCCTAAATGATGCTAAAACTGGAGAAGTGTTGCCCAAATTCCCACTGCCTCTAACTCTTCACACATATATGTGACATAAAAGAAGGGCTGAGCTGAGTACAAACCAAGCACATCAGCCCAGGACATCTCATCCAAAGGCTTCAGACAGACATCAAACCACGCAACAAAGTCACATGAGCCTTTGTGCACTTCATATATACCCAAACCGTTATGAATAATACTTAAAAAGAGTGGAAACTGCTGTTAGATCAGACTCCGCGCTCTTACGAAAATGAGTCAATTAAATCACCTACGCAGTTACAACTGCAGAATAAGCCCTCCTAATTATTTTCAGAGTCCAGGTATCCTAAGCAGTACGAAAAAGACAAAGAACAACAAATCTGCCTTGAGGTACAATGCCCAAAGGATTTTTTTCAATGCGATTTCAATTATATGCTTTACGGATCCCAACAAAAGCATCTTTGGAAAACACAAGATGCATTTACAAGTTACCAAACTGTCCTGCATGACGAAGCTAGCTTCTAAACCATGAACATTATTTCCTTCTTCAATAAAGGTAACGGCACAGTTCTGTATAGAAGTGTACATACATACGTGATGCAAGGCACAAAGCTGCAAATGGCAATTACCCATCTATTCTAATTGTGACGTCTCAAAAACTAAATTAAGTAAATGTTTTATTAAAAAAACCTCTACAAAACACTTTTAACTTTAAAGATTTGTAGTATAAAGTTCAATTCAAATATTTCCTACCATTAAGCTTTGGTCCCAATATCTGGGAATATCTTTGTAAGACATTTCAAATTCTATTGCATAGAGTTTTAAAAGTTGGAGGCTCAGGCAAAAGTCTCATTTCCTAGGATTTTACAAGCTGAACACAACAGTAAAATCTTGAAGATGCTAAAAATGAGGGTGCAGAGTTCCGCAGCTGTAGCACAGACAACGCCCACACCACCACTGCAATCTTTGAGCAGATGAAACAATCCTGACCCAGCTCAGCTCACTCCTTTCAGTTAAGTCAGGAGACAAGCTGCCTTAAGTACACAACAAACTTGAAAAATGACAATTCTTCTCCTTGACTCAGTTACTGTTCCAGAAAATCAAAAGGATTTGAAATATTTTTGTCAAAAATCAGATTGATATTGGCTTTTGTTTGGCTTCCCAGCTGTTGTATCAAACTTTGACGGAAGAATGGCCAAATCATGCAGCAAAAAGCAAGAATTCCTGCATGTAACCACTTGGGTTCCTTGGAGCAGACAGCTGTGGTGAAGGCCACAAGGGAAAAATAAAGGCAACAGAAATGAAAAATAAGACAACATTATTTGCAGGGAAAAGAAATACCCTAAAAAAGGCTTGAGTTCACACGTCCCCTACAGATGCTGTTTGTAAATGGTGTTTTAGCATCCGATTTCAGTTCTACATTTCCATTGGAAGTACAAGATGTAAGAACCTTTCTTATACACTTTATTTACAAGCCCAAGGATGAACACTATGACCACGGGAGGAAATGGGTGAGAAGAGGTGTCAGTGTTCAGCAGATGCAAAGACAGGAATTGCTCCAAGGATGCAAGGGACACACAGGTGAAGAGGGAGTGATGTTTCATTCCACCCCAAACAGCTGATGGAAGGATGGAAAACAATCCTTGAACACAGAAGCAGGTAAGTTACACCATCCAAACCCATCTGCTTCCAGGAGTGACAGAAACGCTCTCCAAAGCTGCTCCAGCCTGCGCAGAACAGGCAGGGCTGTTATTAAATAGTGTCTTGGTTCATCCAAGTTCCTTTGATGTTTCATAATCCTAAGTGTGTTCAAAACTCAGTGAAGAACAGATTCCTCCCACTACAGAGATCTGTTTCATACACCAGCCAGTTCCCCTGCATATAAAACTGATCCCCAAGAGAAGGGAATGATGGATGGTTTTAAGAGACTGTGATAGCGTAGGATCAGCCACAGTCAGGAATAACTGTGCCCATCCTCTAGACAACCACAGTAAACTCTCAGAGATTTGCTTAGCATTAGTCTTGATACACCATGAAGCAATCATTTCATCTGCATTGGTTATAATTAGTGAGAAATAACTTGCAAAGAATGAGAAACAGCTTGTCAACAGCACTTCACTGCTCTTAAAGCTGGCGTAGGAAATACATCCTGGCAAACAACCACACAGCACATTCATATGCGCATCTATACAGACTTCCAAAACCAAAACCCTCGCAGTACCAGCAGGAAGTTTGCAAATAATGTGAACGTGACCCTTTTCTCTGCAGATTCATTTATATTCCTACAAACATAAATCGGTGAGAAAACCCAAAATCAGCAGGAGTATGTACATCACATACAGCACTGACAGGTCAGCATTTGCTCACCTTAAAATACCAGCTCATCTAGTGACCGTGGTACTGAAGTTCCAGGTTAGAGGTCTAGCTGGTAGGACACGTGAAGAACACCAACACGTGTAGAAGTCTCAGAGGGTCACCGGGAAGAACCATGGCTTGAGCCGGGATGTGGAAGCAGGAAAGTGGCTCCAAGTGGGAACCAGATACCGACTCTATTCAAACACCCCCACATCCCTTTGGGACGGATGCAAAAGGAGTGGGACAATTTTAAGTGAAAGGAATTCATCAGCTGAACCCAATGCCTTGGTTTTCCACCCCACAGAGATAGCAGCCAGAGCCCGTGCACAGCCTGGGGAAGCTGAAGCAGGTCACTGTCGGAGGGAAACGCTACCAGCTCTGGCCTCTATGCCAACCTACCTACGACTTATCTCGTGATTTCTCCTGGAAACCAGAGGTTACTCAGTCTTTCACTGAAGAGCAAGTGGCAAGCAGGCAACAAACTGCAGTTCTGACAACAGGAGACAGAAGATAACGGCAGTGTTTGCTCCCAGGATATTCATAAGGTTGCGATGCCTCTGCCACCGTATAGCCTTACAGACAGGTGCAGATCTGGTAAGCAGAGACAGGGCTGGAACCTGAGCCCTGCGGAAATTTGTGCTGGTTCCTTTAATTGTATGAGTTTTGCTAGAGAAGAAAACTTTGGCACAGCTCTTTCTCCGAGGCACTATGTCATACAGGTTTAATGCATCTATTTAAATTGCAGCAAAATGTTAGGAAACTACTTGTGAGTATTCAAAGCTTCAGGTGGTTTTTAAACATGATGAGCACATTAAGGAATTTGTACAAGATGTAAGGACAGGGCACGTCGCTCTGCCAGCATGCTCACCAAGCAAAGAACTCGCAGTTGTGTTGTTCCCAGCGTAGGTCTTGAGAAGAATTTGTGCAGTTTTAATTCCTTCCAGTGGAGGACAGTGGTTTACAACAGAAGGAATTTAATGGCTGCATTTCATCTGGCAAGTTCTCTGTTTCCTCATGTTGGCAGTGCACAGACACCCATTCCCCAGGTTTTACGTGAGCTAACTGGCAAGGCTGGGCTCTACCTGCGGTAGTCCAAACACCAGTCTTCGCTTAAATTAGACCTGGAGCTTTAGAACGATCACTGTTCGGGGTTTCAGAAAGGGAGAGTTTATGTCAAAATCACAACATATCATCATGACATCCTAAGCAGGGACAATTTGAACTGGTATGTAGAATGCTGAAATATTTTAAGAACTTTTTTGAACTATTTGTAGGATACAAGATGTATCAATTTAACTGTAAAATACAGTGATTTTCTGGCTGAGTCTGCACCACTTTAAAGGATTGACTTCCACAGGGAAAAATCTCTTATGTAATATTGAATATTTGAAATAAAATGCTGAGAAGGCATGGATCTTAATTATTTAGCTTCTGACACATACCCTCCCTTTAAAAATTCAGTGTCTGACTGCAGATCTAAAAGACTTTCCTATAAATAAGTCATCTCCTCTGAAGCTGTAACAAATTTCAAAAAGTAATGCAATGGTTCTTAGCTGATTAGAGGAAGCACAGTACTATTAACATGTAAAAAATATGTATTTGACTATTATTTTAAGGCACCAAATCATTCCAGGTTGCTGGGCTTCTATAAAAAAGGCTCAGAGAGAGCAGCTTTAAAAAAATGACATTACTTTCCCTGCTCCAAGTACTTTCTCTCCAACAAGTCAAGTGCAAGATTGAGGGAGCAGTTATAGTTCCCCTTATCTGCAACAGACCTGTTTCTGCAGTATCTTCTAAATGGAAAGCATTCTAAATTAATTAAATAAACCTCAAGAGACAGTAAACTAATTATTCTGGGCATACATAAAATGCTGTTGAGTTAAGCTCTATGAACACAAGTGAGTTAAGTTTGTATTGACATATTGGGCCAAATTTATTGTCAGAGAAATTAACTTCAGTGGAGTTAAGCCAGGAGTGAATTTTTCCTCGTTAAGTAGCAATAGGTCTGTCATCTCAAGTGTGAGGATTTACTGCCTCTTGAGAAAACCATATTGCGCTCCGGTTTATAAATGACTACCCTTGCACACTCATATGCTTCAAAATCCACAGAATCTTTTGTTTAAGCACCTCATAGTTGGCTTGTTACCTGTGACCCCTTTCAAGTGAGCACCAGCCAGCATAAAGGATCCAAGGAGTACCTGCTGAGCTGTGTAAACAGCTTATTCCTGAAACTTCCCTATGGTGTTCAAAGTCCAGCTACAAGCAGGAGACACAATCCTCATGTCTAAATCATCTAACGTGACTACCACAAAATGTTGTCTTCGTCTATATTTAACCCAAGAAAGTTATTTTTGAAAGAGTATCTCAGAGAAACTTTCATCTACTGCAGGGATTCCACATTTTTTCCTATTTCAAAAATCATTATTCATCCAAATTCTGTAACAACTGTGTTACACACAGAGGCTATAGAATGTCATACATGTTTAAATTATTTTGCACAGAGGAACAGAACTCCAGGCAGTAATTGCTGCCTCTTATTAAGAAACACACACGCTAAGAACCCAAAGCAGCAGAAAGCTAAGGGTCTCTGTGAGCATTAAAATCCCACCAGATCAGGAGACAATGTCTCCAAATCCGTTCAGCTCTGAGTGTTCACCTAAAGTAACCACAGAGCCCTTCACCGTGCTAAGAGGACAGCACTCCCATTACGGACGTCAGGGCAGCGTTTTCAGCATCGCAGGGAACTGGGGAACTGCTCACTTCGTGCTCATCAGCATTAACCTCTCTTCAAGATCACTTGGCCACTGAATCTTTTTTTAAGCTTTCTTAAGCCGTTTGTCTAGAATTCAGGAACAGGTCACGGAACTACTCAACACTGCGTACCCAAAGTAAAATGTTGTTCTTTTTAAATTTATTGTCTTCTCCTTTCCACCAACCTGTGGTTCACATAAGCATCTCAAACAGAACTCTATTTTCACATGGCCAAGAGAGACTAGAAAAGTGCCCAAAGGCAAACTGAAACGGGCTTTGAATCAGGCTGCAACTATTTGAAAACAGAATTTGGGAGACCTGGCATAGTGCCTTTGAAACCAAGGAAACTCCTTGACACAAAGCAAAGGCCTCACGTTATTACTGACATTTTCTGCAGTGTTAGTACCTCCGTTACCCCACCCCTTCTTCTTATGGAAGTCACCCTTCATAAATCTGTACTACTCAGAACTATTAATGTTATCATGGCTACTTGTTTTTCCAGAGTCCTTCCTTCAACGCGAGTATAAGAAGATGGTGGCACAGAAAAATTAATCAGAGCTCAGCCTGACTGTGGGACATCGGGATTCACAGGAATTACCCCCACTGCAACCTACTCAACAAGCCAGAGAAAGGAGTGAAGAGGCAGGAAGGTCAGTCCCACTGCCTTTGGGATCCCAGCCTGGCATCTCCACCTAGTCTGTCCCTGTAACAGCTAGTGTTCACTTCACAGCAACACAAACAAAGTTTTTATCTTATTTAGGCTTATTCTCATCATTATCTTGACAAATACAGCCTGAATGTGGCTTTAAATACCTCTGTGAAAAAAAGAACAAGTTAAATTACATTAGGGAAACATTAAAATTACTAGTTTTAAAATCCAAACCCCCACTGCAGAGTATTATGGTGATCACTGAGAAAATTGCTATAAAAGCTAGAAGGCTGTTTTCTTACATTGTTCTGCCAAGATTCACAGCAGTCACAGAGATGTTTAGCTTTTTCTGAGGTTCATCATTGCAGTACAGCTGCTGTTTCAGCCACAGAAAAGTGTCAGCCTCCTGGAGAGTCTTAATTAAATAAAAGGCAATTTTAGAGGATGGGGGGAGTATCATTACAAAGTGAAGCCTTGCTATTTGGATGTCAGTTTACATAAAGCCATATTACACTTTGATTATGTTTATAAATTTCATTCAAATCAAAAGCAAAATTATTGCTGAATCAGTATCTGATGTTCTCTTGTTCTCTATCACTGCTCCCAAGGAGGAAGAAGAAGGTGCCCATGTTCTGGAGGTGACACGGAAGGAGGAGCTGTAAGCCATTACTGTTGATCAGCAGTAACCAAGACCCTAGGGAACGGTAACTCTCATCTGAGAAGCAGCAGTTTCCCAATTACAGTTTATTAATAGAAATGTTCCCTATTAAAATTTACTGTGAGCAACAGTACCGAAACCTTTCCTCCATCTCTAATATTAAAGTGTTGTCAGTGCTCTAAGTGCCAGTTGACTGTACAAAATGACAAGTATCCAGCACATCCCTTGCAACAACTGGCATCTGCTTTGGAGTCATTTTAGTTGGTTTGAATGGCACTAATTAGAAGTAGTTACATATAAATGACATCTCAAAGACTTGACACAATAAACACTGCTATCTGGTGCCATTCATTTGCTCTTCCCATTCAGATATACACAGTATTTACGATAATTTCCATGTTCGCTGCCACCTTTATCCCACAAATAAGGTCATGAGACAGACAAACAACAAATACATGAAGCACCACATGGAAGTTGAATACATAATAACTTATCAAATGCTCTTTAAAGTGCCTAGGCCAGGGTTTTGATTCCTTCTGAAAGTTGGGAATGTACCTCTAAGAATATGGATTAGAGGCTTAACCTCGCAAAGAAGCTGTTCAGGGATCTTCACAACCACTCCCTGACAGCGAGTACCAACTGGCCAAGCAGCTTTAGCAACATGCTCAGAATTTCCTGTCTATTCCTCTGTTCTAATGAAAAATAAAGATGTTTCTGTTCTCACCTGGGTGCAGGAAGGATAACTGAGATCTGAGCTACCAACAAAAACCTTCTCAATTTTTCTTTTCTTGACTAGGATGTCCTCTGCTTCTGTGCATACAACACTCAGGGTGATTTGTACAGTGCAAAAAAGTCTCACATGCTCAAAAGAGCAGATAAAGAATATTCTGAATGTTCTTAGTTGTATCTGGTTTTTAGGTAAAAATCTTTCAACAGTGCATTTCTTCCTGGATAGGTCTAAAACGCTGAAGTACAGAACGCGTGGACATGCCTAGCGATAAGCAAACAGCAGCTAATGACACATCTGGAACACAGCTGGATGGGAAAGCCAGAGTCTGGAGATCAGAAGGTCCATGGCACAGACACACCCTTTTGTACAGCCACAATTAAGGTCATTAGTGGATGTAGCTGCCACAAGAAAAGGCAGCAACCACCTAGTGACTTTCTTTGATTTCCATCATCCTACATTTTTAGCCTCCCACTGCCCTTTTTAGACTTACAGATTTTTTTAATTCCTATTCTACTGCATGGCGTCTCATACCAACTCTCTCACAACCACAGTGGCACAATATTCTTTTCAAACACCTTTAAACAGTACTGTTGATTAAATAACATGTCACTAATGTGATTTCAGGAATCCAGAGTATCCTCTAAGGTGTAACCTTTAACATCAGTTTCAAACATAGAATTGAAAATTAAATTAAGATTGCAAGACTACATCAGTAACTTCCGATGCAGTGTCAAATTTCTAACAAACTGCATATTACCAAAGAATAAATTATTTACAAAATGATTAAAAATTAATCTTTTCTTAATGATGTTTTTGGGCACCACATTTTGTGTACAGCTTTGTAGAAGATGCAAGGACAATAATCCTAAGGGATCATATCCAAACCAGAAAATTCTGAATCCCTTCCACCACCTTTTAAAAATCTGTATATGCACTTTCGTTTTCATTGTTTCAGATCTTGAACAATAAATGCAATTTTTTCTTCTTCTTAAATACCCTAATTTCTAGCTTTAAAGGTATACACACTTCAAACAGCTTGACAGCAGAGCTTTGGAGTCTTCATTTGTTGCAGTCACAGCATAATACCAAAACTCCCTGTACACTAAGCAACGTCACCACGTAACAAAAGAGCATGAATAGAGCCTTGATTTTGTGTCCCTGCTAGTATCACAGAGCACATAAGGCTTTAACAATACAACAGATGAAACATTTCTCAGGCTCTAATTAATTCTTTTCCAGAACAGAGACGGTTAACTGCAGTCTTCTTTTTACTTAACACTCAGTTCAGCTCTGTATATGGATAATCCAATTCCAAATTAAGCAATTTGAGCTGTATGCTGAGATTTACGCATACGTAGTGGACGTGCTTTAAATTAAGTAAACACTCAAAAACTCTCTGAAGGTCTCCCAAGGCAATCCCAACACGAACCACTTCCAGGCTGTGATCTTGCATGTGCTGAGCTTCCTGGGAGCGTTGCGTGGTACCTAATACAATTTCAGGGATCTGAGAAATATTCATAACCACCACCTCATAGTTTTAAAAAAAAAGTCATGGTTCTGTACTGCGAACACCACGCCGCCGGCAGCACAAAGATACGTGTTAGCATTTGAACTGACCACAGAGCCTTGGAGCCGGAGCGGAGCGGGGTGCGCTGGGGTGAAGGACACATCAGGAGCCCTCAGGGCTTTGCTTCGAGCTCTGCCAGCTCTCCCCTACCGCGGGGACATTTCTATCTATTCAGCCTCGTGATCCAAAGCTGTAAATGTAAATCATGCTGAAGAAGAGGCAGTTGTATTTACATGTTTGCTGTTCAAAGAGATTCACGAGCAGTAATCTGTAAGAGTGCGAGTCCATTATACTATCACATAAAACAATTTAAATAAAATTTTGCTCTTCCTACCAGATATTTATAGTGACTGTTATTCTGAAACAAGTCCTCACCAAAAATAAAGAAGTGTCTTTCTGCCTTTTAGTTTCTGTTATGTACATGCCAGGACTGCTCTCTCTTCATTTAATAAAATCAACTATCCATAAAGGACTTTTTAAATTCACTTTCAGCAATAAGCGTGTAACTTTCAGAGTATAGAATTTATGAAATATCAAGAGATAAGACATTCAGAGTCAAGTTTGTCCTGTTAGGGCAATGTAAGATAAAGCCCAATTTTATAAATCCAGCATTACAAATAACAAACAGACGATACTGATATTTTCAAAACTACACAGGTGCTTGGGCTACTGACCCAACACTGTTGCAAGAACTTCAGTATACTTTACCAAATCAGAAGTCAAGGCATGCTAAGAATGATGCAAAAATTCTTTGTCATTATATTTGGGGATTATATAATCAGAAGCTTTTCAATATCCCAACGCCTATCTAGGCGTACGGGTCCCTAGAGAAGACACTCTCAGGCTGTCTCTGCCCGCAGCAGCGGACTGTTCTGTCTTTCCATTAAAAGACCAACGTTGGGAAAATGGATCTGTCTTTTCACCTCAAAGTTCTTGGTTTTGGCAAGAGTGCGATTCCCCAGCACTGGCATGGCTCTACACAACTATTAAAATCATTATTTCATTAAAGCAACTGCTGGGATCATATCTAGTAAGTAGGTTGTTTCCTTTTTTAACTTGTTGCCTTAGCAGTTCTCTCTCATCTAACCAACTATCACAAATAAATTTATGTCCAATATATATAAGAATATTCATATCAGCAGCATTACATTCGAGGAAACACTAGGTCAGCAAGAGTTCCTGACTCATAGTGTTACGTCTGTGTTCACCAACCTGCTATGAATTTTATTTAAGAAATTCACTTATTCAGTACTTCATTTATAACATTAACTCTTAGAAATGATAGTAAGGTAAATTAATTTCAAAATCCTTTGGCTACATTTGAGATTGCCAGATGAACAAGTGAATCAAGCCCTATGTTGCAGTATACATTAACATGCATATGTTAAAGAAATAGAGCGAAGTGTCGAAAGACAGGGTAGAGGGGTCATTCACTTCTTCTCATCGTTATGAAATGTGAAGATGTCGCTTGCTTCCCCAGGAATCCTGTCAAGCACCTATAGGTTATCCCATAAATCTGCTCCATAACTACTCTGTGGTGCAGACGATCAGCATTTTATTCCATGACAGAAGATTCTGTTTCACATTGATTATTAACATAAATAAGATAAATGCCAAAGATTGTCCAAATGCAAATTCCAGTGAACACATTTCACTCTATCATGAATTTCTAATTGCACTTCAAATTGTGAAGCTGCTGTTCTAAAAAGCGAAATGAAAGTACCATTCTTGAAACAAAGTTGTAGGCAAGAGCCCACATTCCTAAGAGCCATTTCCATATGGTCACACAGCATGCTGCACTGCTTTTCAGAGAACTCCATCCGTAACAGATCTGTATGCCTACAAAACTTCAATGTTTTTTCAACAATTGCCAGTTATTCTGATAACCCCTAACACATTGCCTTGCTTCGCGCTCTGGAATAACCAAATTCTAAGGTAAAACGCACATGCACCATGAGGAGTCGGAGGAGCAAAGCGTGTCTGCGATCAGCCCCAACGTTCCCAGGCACAAGCACCCTTCTCAAGCTGTGTACTAGCAGCACCTTTTGGGTTTTGGTTTTCAGGGTTGGTTTTTGGGGAGGTTTTGTTCATTGTGTTTTTAAAGCAGGGTCTCTGAAGCCTCTGTTAGAATAACTATACAAATGTTTTCCCTAGAGACCTTGGAAATAACCACAAACTCCTACAGAAAGCATCTCTCCCCTGTTCAGGAAACCACTCCATTGCCAAGGGCTGTCTCCCTTACCCAGCACTCAGGGGACCTGCGCGATCGAGCCTCCCGAGTATGTTCAGCCGTGACCTACAGTAGCACGCCCTGGTGCGCTCTGCACGGGGAACGGGGAATGAGGCATTGACCTTGCCACTGCACAGAATAAATTCTAAATATAGCAGGATTTCTAAGTATTCCAATGTTCTTTTCACCAGTTAACTGTTAACTCATGACAACAGGCAGGTTTTGTCCTGAGGCACACGTTTTTCCCTCGGTGTCCTCTTATTCTCTTATAGCAGAAAATTGGTAAATAGTCAAGATGACATTCAGCTTACTTCTCTAGGTAGTTGGTTAGTTACCTTGTGGGGGGGAAGGTAAAATGGCCTCAGCACAAGAGACACAGTCAACAGTTTTCATTTTGCAAGTCGGATCTTACTTCTCACTATCAGGGCTTTTGTTTTGTTTTTATAAGTCTTCCCACTAAATATGGTGTTGGGGTATTTTAATTACAACTACATCAATGTTTGGGATGTTGCCTCTGTGGAGCTAAATGGTGGCAGAAAAGACCCACAAAATAGATTGTGTACTCTGCCCTAAAAATCCTAATGCACAACAGAGGGAGGGAAAAGGAGGTGTTGAGGAATCCTCCCGAGCAGAGCCAGACGCAGAAATGTCCAGAAGAGCTTTGCATGTTGAATCAACTGTATTGACACAGTATTTACAGAGTACTGCAGTGTTACCATGCAGTAACAGCTGTTGCTAAAAGGAGACAAATACAAACATCACCCCCCCTTTATTAGATTTATGAGACTCTCAGCCCCTGCTCTAAGCAATTTCTAATTTTTCCTCCTCTGCTGGTAAGGCTTAGGGACAGTGAAATCAAATTGTTCTCTCCTGTCCCCCTAGCGCTGTTGCAGAAAATGCCTGAATGCTGTGAACAGTCAGCTGAGGCAGTCAAGGTTTAAAATACCGGCCAGCTTCGCAGCTAGCTGTTCTTCCCTCTGTAACTACCGAGACCTCTGTAAGAAAAACAGTGTCTCCTTCGCCAGTTTGTACCATTTGATTCCCCTGAGCAAACAGCTCTTCTTTGAGGCCCAATTCTATCACATTTTTCCCTTCAGGAGCATCCATGGAAGAGCACTCCGATGGAGTGCTTCCCCGCTGGAGACCCAGTCCCCTTCCTCACCCTGTCCAAGAGCCTCTCCCCACAGCAGCTCTCGGCCTTGGGCAGGACTCGTCTGTGCTCACCGGGACTTCTGGGTCCTTTTTGGAACTCTGCACTTGTTTTGTTCATTTAGCATCCAAAACTAAAACTCCTCTGCTACACTTAAGCATCAATAAAAAAGCTATTTTGGGTGAATACTATGGTAGCAACAGATAATTTCCTGCTTCCTTCATGAAGACACCTGGTCAGTGCCTTTCTCCCCCTTGTCAAACACCCGGAGCCCATCAATATTCACTGCGGTCCCCGCAGAGCTCCAGCACAGCACACCTGAACTGCCCGTCTTTAACCAGCTCCGGTATTTATAGCAGCACGGCACGGCAGCAGACTCAAAGGTTAACTGTCCAAGTCCTCCTGCTTCTTGGATGAGTTTTGTAGCCTGCGAGGGAGTCACAGGTCTTGTGCTAGATTCAGTACAAAGGCCTCACGCTGCCCTGAATACCCTGCACTGCCACGAGCAGAATCTAAACCCTACGGATCCTGGCCTGAAACTCTCACTGCTTGTTCTGAACATCGTCCCCCAATGTGAACACTTCAACAAGAGTGCTGAAAGGAAACAAAAATTATCCTGTCCTAGAAGATTAAAATCCTGCAAAGAGAGTCCCCCCAGTGAATGTTGTGCTGCATATCCAGTACTGAGCTCTCAGAATTTCCATTTCCTATGATTCAGGACTGCAGCTGAAATTTTCTATTATTTTAGTCCACATTTTGGTATCAGCATTGGAACACTTTAAAGTACCAGTTCAGAGGCAGATCATGGGTTACTTTAAAATGAGAATTTATGAAGGGCTATAAATCAAAAGGTAAAACAAGGAAATTAACAAAGAATTGTTCCCATCAAATGTAATAACAATTCTAACACACAAAGACCAATTGTTTTTCCATATAAAAAGCTTTCAGCAGGAATTTCACACACAATTTGAACCTAAGGGTAGAGGAGTTTTCTACTAGAATAACAGTAAGTTGCTCTTGAATGAAAGAAATATTTTTTATTATGAAGCACAGAAAACACAAGCATCCACGTAGAGCACTAGGATCTTTAACTATATTCCCCTTTGCACCATCTCATTGGCATATTGCTTTGCCTCTTACCTACAAATAACTAGGATTTGGGGAATACATCACGAAAGAAAGCAAAATATTATTACAGGATTCATCAGAATTAAGAATTATGTCTAATTCTGCACACAAGTGTATAAAACTTCTGGAGCAAGTTCTACAGCTAGAACAGGAGCAGCACTTCCAGCTGACTGGCAGCAATACCCTGTTACATTGCTGGTAACTATGATGATGCTGAACATGGCATGCAAAAAATTTCCCCTTTCCAGCAGGTACGATAGCTTATAATAACAATAATACACAAGGGTTATATTCCCTACTCATTTCCAATGCTGCTAAGAGTAAAATGTAAACCTGTGGTTCTTCTCTTATTACTGAACTTAAAAGTTTGTGTGAAAGAAAGCAAATTTATTAGCTTAACAGAGAACATGACGTTCCTACTCTCAGCACACCCCAACATCCAAGCTTAAGCCATGAACCTAACAAATATATTTGTGTAGAAATAACTTCAAATTCTAATCTCCTCAAATCAAATCTTACTGGAGGAATATAACTAGTGACTCCTTGACTAATAAAATAGCAAAATGCTGAAACAAAACAGCTACGGACAATCTCGGAGTGGCACTAAAAATATTTTACTGTTCAGCACTGAAACACCCAACGCAAGAGCAACGCTGTTGTATCCTACACCTTACATAACCCCTCTCCAGTTTCAAGAAGCAGTAAGCTGCAGTAGGCGGATATTCTGAAAAGACTACACAAAACCTAGTTTTGTCTTCTTCCAGAAGAGTACTGCAGCTTCCCCAGGTGTGTTCTAGTTGAAATTGTCAGACATACTCCGACACAAAGCAATAATATTGATGGTATGCATGTCAAGGACACTTCATGCCGAACCCAGACCTCTAAATTATTAAAGGCACCATTTTCTTCAGGCATCTTTTTCATCACCAAGTTCTGGGAACAGTTACCTCAGCCTTCTCAGGTGCACTTATTATAATTCACTATTAAGAATTTCAGCTGACAACACTTACAGTGAAAACTACAATGGCTTGCAACCATGTTCTTACATGCAAGACAGCGGACAGAGGTGGAGGCCGTCATCCCATGTGCAATTTTGGCCAAACAGAGGCAGCTGATGGCTAGGAAAGCAGTACATTTAAGTATACAGTTCCTGAAACTCAGTAGAGTTCCCTTCGTAAATCCGTAATTTAGAATGCATAGCAACTACACAGTTACTTGGAATAAAGAAGGAAGTAGAACTGCTTTTGGTTTCGAAACAACAGATGAAAAACCATTTCCAATACGGTCTGAACAAAATACTCAAAATACAAGATTCTTCTTCCAGAAAAGTCTCTTGAGAGTAATTCTTAATCACCACATTGCTGACTTTGTCCATTGTAACAATTATCATCTATGAAAGTTTTCCAGCACTCTTCTTATTCCCTACAAAACCACAAAGTAAAAATGACAGTATCTTGGAAACTAATGCCATACGGTCATGCAGATATGTAATTTGACCATTTTTCCTTTGAAGTCTTTTCAGATACAATGCATTAGCCTAGTATTTGACAGCTGGTATGACTTTATAAAAGTATTTCCAAAGGCCTGTACTTGAACTGGATTTTTGCAGAGCTTACCAATACAACTTCCCCATCCCTACTGATCCCATGCGATGAAAATCTGTCTCTAAATGGCACAGTCCCCTTTTCTGTCTATGACAAGAAGAAATATCCATATGTTGATCTATCCTTGTTCCTACTCAGCTAGGCTAAACACTACCCCAAGTTGTATTCATACCAGTTTGAGAACTGGGATTATTTCAAAGATACAGGTTGCTCTGAAATTTAAAGCCGATTACTTGCATGTGTACTGCTATGGATTTTGTAAATGAATCTAACTTCCATTTTACAGGTCAGTAAAAGTGCAGATGGAAATAAAGCAGTCTCAGGCAGCCATCGTTAAGTTGTTCAGTAATGCAGGACAGCTCCCACTCATCAAGCAGCCAAACACTACCTTTGCTTGATCTTTCTCAAAACATGGGATTTCAGAATTAATGCTGTTATGCTCTCCACTAGCCAGAGCTCTGAAATTCAGATCTGGAAAGCCATGGTTCAAAAGTCTGTGGTGTGATCTAATTCATAGGTCACATCCCGAACTCTTTCTTATCACGGAAACTGATGTTTTGATCTAGTGGCTGATGCAGGTTTACATATATTAAAAACCCAGATCCTACAGCAGCAGAAAAACTCCAGAGTAAACACTGGGTTATATCTATTTGAAAGAAGTCATATTTCACATCACTATGCAAATGCTACTCACTGCTTTTACAGTGGTAACCCCCTTACCTTGCTGGCATATTGCATAAACCACAAGCCCAACACCAGGCTCCGACCTGCTGCCCAGGAAGTCTTGTCTTGTTCCCTCATGGGCACCGTGCTAGAGGCAAGGGACTGCTCACTCAGCCATGACACGACACCACAATTTTTCATGACCTGAACTGGAATCACCTCTGGTTCTAACACCCACCAGCAGCACACTCGGAGCGGGATCAGGGATATCTATATCACATGTCAACGCACACTACCCATTTAATTTGAGTCTTCTCTCGTAAGGCTTGGCTGTTAAGATTGGTGATAACTTCCCTGGCTAAATTTACCACAGGCTCCACTTTTTTCTCCAAACTCTTCATAGCTAACTGAATATTATCTTTGCCTGCAAGCCCTCTGACAGTTCTCACTAGGAGGTTTCCAGATGTTTAACTCTCTGACAGTTCACAGCTGTTTCAGGTTTTGTTTTGTTGTTTGGTACAAAATCTCCGAATCTTGTTCTAATTCCCTTCAGCCTTCTTTATACTGCAGGAACATCTCCAATATTTCCATGAGAGAAAAGCTCATTTAGAACCTTGTTCAAGGAACCTGCATTGTGTCAGAGTGAAAAATACAGCAGCCCCAGTAAAATATTTTGCTTTCTGGGTAAAGAAGTTAGAGCTTATGAAAAACAAGTACCTAAACTAGGAGCAAGTGCTAACTTATAAAATCAGGCCAGTATTTCCACTATTAGAGATGTACATAGCTGTCTCCATTTAGGCAGACATATCGCTGCAGTGCTCAAAACCAAATCCATTACGAGTACTGAGCATGGTAAGATTCAAAATAAATCCATCTTGTCTATCTTTCTTCACATACCTGTATTTTTGGAGACAATTCCTTCAAACATGGTATTCCTCAAATGTGGCTGATTTTGTTAACACAGGCTGCTAAATATCCCATTGTCTTGCAGAAGAGCTGTGGTTCATGTTTTGTATTGAAGAAAATAGTTTGGGAATCCAGTCTTTCCTTCATAGGCTGTGTCTTCCCCATTCTTGTGCAAGCTTTGAAATAAAATAACTTCCAGGTTTTCAGCCAGTTGGAAACAGTAACCGGGACTGTTTTCTATTGGTTACCTTTTATTTTTTTAATATGCTTTAATAAAATTTCTTTTTAATTTTGGTTCCCAGAAGCTCCTAAGATTCTTAAGCATTTCAATAATTTTGTTTTCCAATAGTATTATTGCTGCCTACGAAGACTCTGGGATTTTTGCCAAAAGACGGAGAGAAAGAAAGGAGTAACTATGATCATTTCAAATCTTATTTTTCAGAGCCAGATACTATAACGACGTCATATACACAACATTATTAGAATTATCAGTGTTCACAGAAGATATTCTGAATGAAAGATTAAATTCTCACTCCATCTAAACATGGACACCTGAAGAAAATACAGGGACAGCAGAAGTCAAACTGCTAGCAAGAAACTGTTTTCAAGGCCGGCTGATACCACATGAAACTGCACTGAGTAGAGCACACAAAACTAAGTTAACGTGACACTGAGGAAGATGCATTTTACCCTTGTCAGACATACTTTTTGATATCATGAAGCCACAGCTAAAATTTTTCCTCTAAGTCTGCTGGCCTGGCAGTCTCCATGCTTTATTTAGGTGACCTGGTGATTTAGGATTGTTCTATTGGAATAACTGAAATCAAGTTGTCAGCTCTTCCCGTGATGTCAAGGTGGCATTTATCAGTTGCTGATTCAGGTTTACAGAAAGGTCAAATTGTTGAGTTAGTGTTTCTGTAGACTGAAACTTCTGTATTCTCCCTCCTCCCAAAAGGATTAGTGTGAAACTCTGAGTACACTGCCCAGAAGGATGAGCATGAACAGCAAACTCAGGCAGTAAATTGCAACAGATTCCCAGCTGAAAAATAGATCCAAGCAAACGAACTCTCGCATAGTAACTTCAAGCAATATAGTGTCTTTTAACGATAAACACAGTCCTACGTAAAGGTCCAGGAGTATTTCATCCTCTTATCTGACAGATAAACCCTTCTGGAAAAGCAAACTCTCCCTGCCCCAGTGAGCCACTGGCACCTTGGACCTAGCCCTGTTGGACACAAGATTCAACAGGAGTAAGTATTGGGCAATCCTGTTGCCTGTTAGGGAGAGCATTTACTACTGGGTCATGTTTTGTTCCAGGCTGTCTACAGGCTATCAAGGACCCTGCTATCACAATGCTGATAGTAGTTACAAACCCACAGCCAGCTCTATATGCTTAATAAGCTGTATCTGGGAATACCATTTGGACTTGAGAGTTACACCGAAAAAACAACAAAAGAAACCCAAACCATAAACAAAATCATGCTAACGATGGACTCTTTTTGCATGAACTGGGCTCCTTTTACCCACCATAAAGTAACAGCCAAACAGAAACAAAACCTGGTGCCATGTATCATTTGCCATTGCCTTTCCTGTTAAAAATCTCCCTGCTCAGCATTAGCTGTACAATAAGAATGCAGCCTTTGATAAACTGAATGAATGCATTAATTAATTTTGTGTGCCAATTCACCTCACTTACACGTACCAACTCAATATTAAGTAGAACGTCAGGTGTCCACCTCTGAAAAGACACAGACGTGCTTATTAATTAGCTTTGCTTGCCAACTCCCTTCAACGAGTTGCTGGATTACTGAACAAACCAGCGTTTGGCTTTTCAGAAAAATTGGTCAGGTTACTCTGTACTGAGCCTAACACTTCATTGACGGACTATTATCTAGTCTTTGCTCTTGCCAACACGTGCCACAAATGCTCATGCAGTTCATACTGAATAGGAACGTTTGGAGTCCTTGCATCACCAACATACCAGAGGGTGCTTCTGCACCTTCACTTTCTAACACTAGTTTCCTGGTCTTCATAAGTGATCACACCTCCAACGTACTGCAGACTGTGGTATTTTAAAATTCATTTATCTACTTTAAAGCTATTATGTTTTTCTTTAATTTTATGCTCCTAATTTTTTGAGGATTACATACAATTTGTCTGTTATGATGTTGGACATGCAGCAGGAAAGTAAAAGCACTGACGTTCAGGCAGAAACAGAGTTCTCGCTATAAACTTTGATTTGTAAAGAACTCCTACAAGCGTGTCTCTGTTGACTAGTAGAAATGATATCTGGCTTGCTTTGCTTTACACAGTGAACTTGGTACAATTAAGGTTCTATAAAGTGCTATTCCAGAATTCCTCCTAGCGCTCAAAACCAAAATTATCTTGAGCATTTCTAAATAATGAAGCCTTAAGGAAGAAGCAGTTAGCTTTAAACAAAGATATTTTACGTAGAAGAGCATTTGCTCATATGATTATACCTTATCACCTTCGACCTTTTCCTATCAAAAACAACCACCACAATATTAAAGTCTTTTTACAACTAATTTTTTTAAATAATTACATTTTGATTTCTTAGAGTAGATGGATTCTTAAAGCAGATGGAGTCAAACTACCAAAATCCATTTATTTTAACAATATTGTAAAACTTTATCAGTAAAAAAGACTTTGTCATAAGTAGATTGAATGTTAAATTAATAATATATTTGCTAGAAAGTATTTAAAATTCTTGTGATACACTCAAAACCCAAAAGTTAAATTATTTTGCTTAAGGAGGAAATAGAAATTTCATCACTGACTTGAATAAAATAAGGGTTAAGTCAGGAGACAGAACTTAACAAAAACCAATTCTTGTATGTCTGAAAACATGAAGACAAGTAGCCAATCTTTCCTGTCATTTAAAATACTGAATTTCAGCCTGGTTTAACATGATTTATCTCACGCAGTGAAAAGTGGCAGAAGTTTCCAAAATTCATTTTTTCCAAAAATATTTTTCTTGAAAACCCTTCCAGCAAGAAAAACTTTAATTTGTTTTTTCAAGGATTCAGAAATAAAAACTGATACAATCTTAAATGGTATGAATAGCACTGTATAATTTAGATTTGGGTTTTTTAAAAAGCCACAAGCCAAGTTTGAAGATGAATGCTGGTCTTAAAAATACTTTCAACTAGAAACTGGTACAAACATTTACAGAAGACCATCTAATTACTCACCTAGCTCAATTTTATCAGTGGTATTTGGTATCTCAAGTATACTTATTTAGAGTCACGCTGGAGTATTTGCCTTTAATGGTCAACTAATATTCAACATTAATTCTGATGCCAATATTTTACACCTAATGCAGTCATAATCACCCAGTTGTGCAAATAATACGAAAATGATCATCCCCATTCTGTACAGCAACCTAAGCAGATAAAGAATATATAGCTCTGCCAAAAGGCCCAAGTTCAAAAAGAACAAATGCCCGTCACAGGAGCAGATCAATACCAGAAAGTACACGGTCTTCTCAAAAGACTGGGGGTTGAAGAGGTATCTCTGCTAATAAACGAGGAACTGCCTGAGGGCACAAGGATGATTTCACAACCTATTCAAAGATCTTTGAGAATCACCTCCAGTAGGCAGTAGAATAGAAAAAAATACCAGATGCAGAGTAAGGAGCAAATGAGAAATAAAGGAAATACGTATGAGGAGAAAACTGATATAGTCAAACAACGATGGAAGCATGTGAAGAGATCTGAACAAAGAACGGCCTGAAACCATGAAACCACGACAGAATACAACTTTGGCATTGTTTCAGATTGTCTGGAAGCATAAATTAAGATACATAAAAGTCCACAAGTAGGAACAGTATACCGGATTTTACATAGGGAAAATGCAGATATTCATAGCAGAGCATACATTCGCACAGCCGTATGTCTTACACACTAAAGAAGGCAGAAATGGTTTATAGCTCCTGACAGTGCTCCGTACCTCACTAGAGATTTCCCAGAATAAAGGCTGCTACTTGTACGTAACAGATGAGTAGATACTCTATTGCACCTGCAAGCTTGAACACTGGGGTGTGGGGGGGAATTTCAGAAAATCCATTTCCAATAAGTTTTAGATTTTGTACATCCAATTTAATGTTTTGCTTTACCTTGAAACAATCCCATTTGGATACCTGCATTACTTAAATTTATCAGGGCAACATTTCTACCACCATTGTCCACTCACACCAACGCATGCAATTATTCAGTAACACAAGAAAACACAGATAATTTGTAATATGAATAAATGCCTTCTAGAGATTACATATATACATATAAGCACATTTATTATGTTTGCTACTTCTAGTCTGCCAGAATGCTGTTTTCTGCTGGCAGGTGTGCTGAACCAAACACCCATCTCTCCCACCACGTGTTGCATTTTCCTAACAGCCGAGATCTCAGCAGTGCGAGCCCGTCACTGCCTTCCCCGCGTCCTCCTCTGTCCCCAGCAGGTTGGCAGGCCCCTTTGTGGGAAGATCTGACCCTACTTCTGGAGTAAAACTAAGTAATTTTTCAGAAAGCTCCTGTATGTACAAGAATTAATATTGGAGACTTTTTTGTTTCTGATTTCTACTCTAGCAAAAGTAACGAAAGTGATAAATTTAAAATGTACACCTAACAAATGGGAAAAAACCCACCCTAAGTAACGAATTAAATAATACTGCTACATTGGGAATCCCCCTTTGGGAGGGGATTTTCCTGGTATGAGAGACAGCAACTTCAGCAAACAGAGCCCAAAGCTCCATCCAGACAAGATGTACCAGCCAAAGGTCGCTTTGCCTGTAGAATTACACCTATGCAGGGACTGTGCTCACCTTGCAACATCAGCAAGGAGCACAGTTTTACTCCAGTCAGCCACCACCAGTCACTTGTTAACCCAACAGTGCTCCCACAGCTGTCACGGACAGTCCCAGGCTGGCGAGACGTGCTATCCATTTTTAACAACAGAACTTTTTCAAAATGTTACAAAATGAAAACAGGCTAAGTCTCTTCTGCCTCACAAATTCAAATGAAGCTGGCAAAAATTTCTTCTTGAAGATATCATGGCAACCTCATGCAACTGAATCCTTTGGGACATCGGGAAAGACTGAAGAAGTGCCCCACATAAAATTCAGGACTTTTAAGCAAATATGGAAAATACTTCTCAAAAGAGAAGTAAGAGGGAAGATCTCACTAAATCATGACAAAGTTGTGACCCAATCAAACAAGAAATCTATGAGATTCCAAACTGGGTCCCACATTCAGGGCATTACTTTTAAATACCTCGTTTAAAATTCAGCTTGCTGTCACTACATGAAGATGGCTAGATAGAAAAGATGACAGGCTTGCAAAAGTGCTGGGTTGATTCTCCAGGGCAGGATGCCAGCAGTCACCCTCGCCCAGCAAACAGTGGCCGCAAGCCACTCTGAAGGGACATTGCACATGCACAGAGCAAGGTGAGGTGTCCCTTGTAGCAGCTGCTGAGCTGCTGAAGATTTGAAACAAAGAAGAGCCGAACAGGAGAGACACAAAGATTTGTACATGCAGGAAATGGTATCGATTGCCACTGCATATCACAAGCCAAGATCTTTTTCTCCATAATTTTCAGCTGCAGCAACGTTAACGTCAGCATCAATACCTCTGGAAAAGTGGGGCAGCAGAAAGCACTGCCAGCATCTCATGGCAAAACATGCCAAACTGATATCCTTGTTAAGTAGCATTAACATCAGGAATTAAAAATAACAACTAGTTTTGAGGGAAAAAAAAAAACAAACAAACCACTGATTTCACCTTAAGAGTCTTTGTGTGTTCGTAATGCTGAAACAGTTATCGTCATAAGAGTTATTTTTAAATCATTTCAAACTCTCTGGATCTTTTACCATGCACATTCTTCAGGGTTGAAGGCAAAAAATATTTATTTCTTCCAAGACATTTATTTAACATTCAACACAAACATTAATACAGGCTTATCCTCAGCTTGTAACCAGCATTTTGGAGCAGTATTGCACAGGCACATGAATGAACCAAGTGTATTCTTTGTCCTCTACCAAGAGGTCATTTTAAAACAGTCAATAAGACAATTTGAGCTTAATGACTTCTACCATCTGATATTTCATATTTAAGCAAGTGACTTCAGCTACACTACAGCATTAAACAAAAACAACCCAGCAGGAACAACTCACCGCAGCAAACAGAACTGATCTTTGCACAGCCGCGACCCTTACCGAGCTAAAGCTGTCGTCATTTCTCTGGTAACACAGCGTGCTGTGCATATCCATCCTATGATCCAGGGCCCATGACAGGCTTGGATCACCACTTCTGTAGTTTCGTGTTATGGTTTTCACTCTGTGGGTTGGAGCAGAGGAGCTCCCATGTTTATAAGCAGGCAAAGCAGCAGAAGGTGTGATACAATCACAGAGACTGCCTTGGGAACAAAACCAGAAACATATTTATACCCCTCTCTTTAGCTACTCTGTAAATTTTTAAAATTTATTTGTAGAGTCCTTCAGCATCTATAGCTTCAAAGCATCACTGACTGACAAGGCCAGCACCAGAAAGAAGCAAATTTAACTTCCTAAGGCCAGCCAAAGCACAGGTGTGACGGCCCTGCGGAGCGCTGTACTGCTCCCGCTTGGTGTGCCCAGAATACTGGCAATCACCAGTCATTTACTTTTATGGCTTCCTTCAGCATATTAGTTCTTAAATCTGAAGAGCAATTGTTCTGAACTCTTTACAAAGCAGCCTAGTTAGTTCCACATCTGCTCGATGTTCGTTCAGGAAGCGGGAGCCAGGGTCAGCTCTGTCAGGCTGCCCTGGCACCTGCGGAGGCACTGCACAAACTCACTGGCTTGAGAAAACAATAGAACAAAGGAGAAGCCCAGGGCTCCACCGGCATCGCGGGAGATGTGTACAGAGTCAGCAGGTGAGCACACCTTAACACTTGAATACTTTCCCAAATTTGCACCATATTTTTGTAGGAAAGAGGAGTGGCTTTAAAGGTTTTTGAGGTTTTTCTTTAAGCAAAAACTAGACCATTTGGACAGGGAAAATAGCAGGTTCTGACTTTGCCGTTTTTTTTCACTACTGTTTTGCCCTGTTATCGATTACCACTAACAGGAGTGATTTTCACCACAGCAGTCATCCTTATGCTTAACCCAGGACATACTACAAGGTTTTCATGAGCTAAAAGTCAATTGCAAGCCTACAGGTCAGGAAAAAGGCACATATTTTGGCTGCAGTACTGCAAGACTACAAATGACAAGTTGGATGGCCTCTGCTATCCACACAAAACCATGCAATAGTCATGACCCTACTGGCAAAGTAGAATGACAATGTATAGCAGCAATTTTCTACTACTTTAGGGTTTGTTGTTTTTTTTTTTTTTAATTAAGGCAAAAACACTTCAGGGTGTAATTAAACAAAGAAAAACAAACAAATGAAAAAACCCAAAACACCCCACCCACCAGGGGCTCAGAAAGGAATCATCATTCCTGTACAATTCTGACCCTCTGCCAGGAGAAGGGTGGGGGCCAACGCATGACTGAAGTGAGGCAAGCACAAGGTAATTCATGGTGCTCCAATTTGCCACCCAAACTTCCAAACTAAGGTAATGCCTTGAAACTACTAGAAAAAATAAGAAGAAAGTACAAGCAGATTTGTTGCATTGCTTAAGCAAAGAATTAACGGAGGTGCCTAGAATATGCTTATGCTAAGACTATACCTTACTAGGTGCACTGGAATTTCAGAGCATTACCATCCCTTTGTCTTCCTGCACGAATGCTGACACGATCCTGAACAAACAGGGTTCAGCCTATAGCATCTGAGGAGCTATGCCCTCATTTATGAAGAAAATTCTCCTCTCTTACTCTTTTGCAACCATTTCAAGGGCAAGCTTTCCTTTTCAAGTACACCTGTGAAGAAGTAGGCTATTCCCTATTTTATCTCCAATGTTAATCAGAAGAGGGAGTCACGACAGCTTTTGAACTACTCTATAAATTTTGTCTGTTTTCCTTTCTACTATTCATTTTTGCAGTCTTTTTGTACCTTAGAAGACTGTATCTAATCTGCCCTCATACCAAAAAAAGACAGTTTCTCTGTGGGAAGTGGTGGGGAGGAGAGACTGACACAAAATGCAAAAGGAATAATCAAAGGAGTAGCACAGCCCGTGGAAGCTCAGGTTTTCGAGTCTTTTAACAGAACTGACTCAGCTCCTAATCCACACAGGAAAAGAGTATCTGCAGTCCCTAAAGAATTTCATTTGAAAGAAAAGAGGAAACAAGGGCAAGTAAATTCTATTGTGACAGAAATAGCAGCTAACATACACCCAGCTTTTGCTATTATACAACTGAAATACTCTGCATTTAATATAATCTGTGGTTGCGTTGCCAAGTTCTGGACTGGCAATAAGGACGGGCCATTAAAATGCATTATTTCAGCAGCTCCAAGGCAAGGAACAGGATTCCTAATGAGCATTCGGAAAGGAAGTTAAGAAGAAAGTTCCTATACCATGTTGCAAGCTATGCCAGACACGTCATGTATTACCAGTGAAAATAGGTTCTTCTTGTCAGAGGCAAGCATCAATTTTTCAAGACGTGGGGAGGTCTTCTGGGTCCTTACACCTTTTGGGACCTGGAACTGCAAGCAGATTTTCTAAAGCACCTAGATAGATGTGGAAAAATGTTACTGGAAATAGGGTAGAAATGATTTCTAGAGACAATTAGAAGGCAAGTCAAACTCTGGATGCATCACATTCAAGGAAATCAGTATTGATGAAATGCAGCTATGTTTGCCTTGGAAGCACATCGAGCCAACTGACAAAAACACATCTTTGGCTTTATTTTTCACTCCCTCACCTCTATAAACAACAGGCCCGTCAAACACCATCAACCTTTGACTTCTTGGAAAACAGATGGAAACAATAAATTCTATCAGTCTAGATTGGAAGGGTAAGTAGCAACTGCAAACGGGGAGAGGAGGCAGGAAATCGTTATGCATCTGACACCGCTCTTACCCCAAGTCTGTTCGTGTTAGTTATTGCCAAAAGAACAGTGATCAATCATTCAGGCATGCTAATTCCATGACATCTTATTTTTAACAAGCAACAGAATCCTCTTTAATGAAAAAAAACAAATGCAATGCTGAATAAAAAAAAAAGTCAAAATGAATGTCAGTTAATGCAAGGAACAGCACTGTCATCACCCATGCAATCCATGGACGAACCTTACAAAGACTTCAGTAGCAAAGTTTTCCAATTCCCACGGCTCGGCTGGAAGCAGCATCACTGCTAGCAAGGACACCTGGCTAAAAAAACTTGGGAACTCCTAATAGAGGTGCAGGTCATTGTTTTATCTTTACATTTTAAGGTGGCACTGTACTGGGAGGACTTTTTGCACCCCTGTAAGTGTCAGCTGAGACAACTGATGACAGGCTGTGCTCTTACACTTCCTCTAGCAGGGCCAGTCACAAAAGGATAAAACCGCTGCACACCAACTGTTTGCTTCCACAGGACACTGACAAAATGAGGCACAAAAACCCTTCCCTCTAGCTGATACACTGCGAAGACAAAGCCTAATTTCATCAAGGGCAAACTGGCTACATCGATTGGATCATTCATTTGGTATAATGGACTTTGCTCTCTTCCTGCAGCTTTCTCAAAGCAAGACCAAAATGAAGATAAATCAGCTCTCACTCAAGGCTGACACACTCTATATATTTATGGATTTCTAAACCCCGCAATACAATAGGAGCAAGGTGTTCACTATGTGACTGGTTTTTCCTTTGCAGCACTGTTAGTCCTGCCTAGGCTGCACAGAAAACAGGCATGCCTTGAAAGGAAAGGCTGCAACATCGCTCAGCAGCAGCTCCACGCTTCGCTCCTCCCTTCAGGTCTTTCTTTCCCATCACTGATAAAACATACAGCTTTTCCTTCCCAGCACAGAAGCCACTGTGAGACACGTGCACAGAAACACAGCAGAATCCCTTTTTGATCCTCCAAGCAAAGGACTAATTGCCTTTTTCTGAGGGAGCACCGCTAACGTAATCCTACTTTGCTATTTTGACAACTGACGTAACTGCCAGAGTTTATAAAATCTAAAAATTACCTCCCCCATCATTACATACACTGCTGCTATGACGTTACAGATCTGGCCTCGTCTTTTTTCACAGAATAAATGAGCTAGTTATGCCAAAGAATGGGATTACACATCTATCAACTGCACCATAGAAGGGCAACATTTTTCCACCACTTACTGTTTCGTAAAAAGGGAATGACACATTGTATTGCATCATTGTATTGAGATCACGGAGAATCCTGGGGCACAATACACTACGTTAACTTACGATGAGGGAAAGAATCAAAGTTGCTGGGCCAGACTTTCTTTTGACTTACAAGACGCTGTAGTTGTAATTGACCTGAATACAATGAGCAAACATTAGACCTGTGCAAAACAGGTGCAAAATCTCACACCCCTTTTGTTATTCCGTTCACCTAAGCCTGAGGTGCAACAGCAGAAGGGATGGCTGCAGTCAGTGAACAATGCCTGCATGTATTTAATGTACTGTCTTAAAGGGAGGGGGAATTCAGTTTGCATGAAAATAGCCTCCTTTCTAGAAGTGTTCCACCCGCTACAGTAAGATAATAATTGAAAGGAAGATGACCTCCTGGGTAACCACATAAATAAATCAGCACTGGCCTCAGAAAATCTCTGATGCTGCCCAGTACAACAGGCAGAAGACGTTCACTCCCCTTCCTCTTCTCCTAACCCTACTTTAAAGCAATGCCGGTTACACACAAAGAAGCTTTTTGCAAACCATTTAGGACTCTCAAAGGAGCAGGTGATCTAGCTTATGTTTATTTTAAAAGCTTTGTGGGGAAAATGCATCATACAATATCTCTCTAGTTTTCTAAAAGTAAATGAACAAAGCCAAAGTAAATCAGCAAGTGGCACAACATGCCAAAACCCAGAAACAAAACGAGCAATGAAATTGTACTTATCACTCAGAAAAATCTAAGCCATTCATCTGAGATGCTTATGTTTGAGTAACCTTTGGAAGAATGTTTGCTGTTCCATTACACAAACAATGGAAATATTAGATAAGGAAAATAACTGCAGTTGCCCAGAATGCTCCATGCACTCCTCTCAAATCATTAAATATGTAGATATTATTTTATGGATCTATAACATACTGGGTACAGTGGGAATGTCAAATGTACAGAACTGGTTCATCTAACCCCCATGTCTGCACAGGTCCCGGGAGCGTGGTGCAGGAATCCCCGAACCAGCACATGTGCGTGGCACTGTGCTGCTACACCCGCTGAAACACAGGAACGCCAGAGCCAGCTTCGACCTCGCTGAGGCCAAGTATGACAACTTCAACAGGCATGTTATACCGGACTTTGAGACAGCGCTGCATGCCAAAGCAAAACTCCTTGCCTCCCATGAGTTATTAACGCACAAGCACCTCGCCTAGATTTTTTCCATCTGTTCACAATCTTGAAAGATCTCCTATGACAATGGTGTTCAGTGTGAACTTGGGTCAGACCCAGCATTCCCCCAGAACAGAGCTGCGAAGAGCCAGACAAGCCAGAATTGCTCCGGTGCGGCGAGGGAGCAGGGGCAGGAGGAGACCCCAGGGGCAGGCAGGAAGGGGCAGACAGGGAGGTTCCCCCGCACGCCCCGTGTCCCTTCCTGCGCTCCCCACCGCTCCCAGGGAGGCACCATTTGGGCTTCCCCAGGCACGGCCCCAAGGGTAAAGGCTGCACAACTCCATCTGCGGTACCTGGGCAGCTGCAACAGCAACATCAAAATGACAGAGCGTCCAGAACCCGCCTTGCTCCTCAGCTAAGCTGCCTCCCACCCGGCCGGTTGGTGACCGGAGCGGGCAGGGGCGTTCCGGGGGTTTGGCAGGAACCAGAGCCAGCCTGCAAAGGACACAGTGCTTGTGGCAGTGAGTGCAGGACAGTGTCGAGTTCTCAGCAGTTCTGACCAGCCCAGCCACGCTGCATGCACACCCAGCTGAAACAGGATCTGTTTAAAGTTTGTTGCATGGTAGGGAAAAACGTGTTGCAAAACGCAAGCCTTAGAGGCCTTCGCTGCGACAATACCGACGGCTTTTTTCACGGGGAAGGCTGTTTGCATTGTTTAAACCAATCCTGTGTGGAGAGAACACGTACAAACAAGGACTAGATGGATGCCTGGAGTCTGGCGCCTGGCCTGGCCGTGCTGGCAAAGGGGCCTGAACACGAGTTATGTCTGGACACCAGGAACAAGGACGGGAGTTGGGCGGTGTGGTGATCTGGAGAGAGGGGCAGCGGGTCTTCCTTTACAGCATCCTGAACTTATACCTAATATTTGATGGTTTAGGCATGATTAAGTGTATTCTTTTAACAACAGCTAAAATGATGCTATTATAAATTTATTTTATGATCTGTTTTGACAGTGTGGTTTTGTAGATGTCAGTCTCTGGCAACCCATTATTTTATATTTCTATTTTAAACTTATACTTGTGTGAATCAAATATCTTTCATTCCTTTCTCAATTTGTTTTTAAATTCTTTACATATCTGTAGCTAATTGTGCACCTAACTGAAACTCAGTATGTACAAGCAAGATGAGCTTCAAAACAGACCTTTAAGTTATTAGCAGTGGATTTTTATAGAAACAAGCTTGAGGAGTCAAAACTGGTGAATACTAAAAAGTCAACTTCTACACTAGAATACTATCATTTAACTGCTAATTGATACTTGACTCTTGTCATGAAGCCTTTTTACAGTATCCTAAAAGAACTACAGTTAAAAACCCCCAAACCTGCCTTTTTTCTAATTATAAGTAGGTGCCACCGGCTCACATGATAATGTCACACCTGCAACGTTCTCGCACTCCACCAGATGATTTCTAGAAGCCGAGCCTATCGGGTATCTACTAAACACCAACAAAAATTTCTCCCATAGTGCTGCAACATTATCACCAGCGTGTGACATCTTCTGGAACTGCTGTTTCAGGCCCAGTCGCACAGATATCACCACGGGAGAAGTTTTTTCTTTATATGAAAACGAAAAAAACATCATTATACACAGCTTCACTCATCGGGCACACTGGAAATTACTGCATCCAAGTATTTTAAGCAAGAAATCATGGAAGTTAATTCACTAACGTATTCTTATAAGGAACAAACATTTTTGTAATTTGAAGGGAATGTAGATTAAAAACTTACTGTAACTGGGTGCATGCTATATAAAATTGTGGGTAAAATAGCTAGGCACTGCAAAGAGCGGATTCCAGTCTCATTTGGTATTCATCCAACTAACTCATCACATGTTACCAGCTGTCCTTTATAAGGTATCACTAATGCTCGAGTGGGCCTCAGAGACTCAGATTGCACGGAAAATTGTACAACTGTCACCACAGCCCTGCCCAGCGGGGATTCAGCACTGTTTTGCAAAATGACACAGAGCTACATCCTGCTTATTTTCTCTATTACTAGAATAATGAAAGTGAAACTAAACTGAAGAAAGCTATTTTTAAAGAAAATTCAAGGAGACACATATTTGTATTTTTTTCTATATATAAAGTCTTTCCATAGATTTTAGGAAGGTTCTTTTTATGAGTGCTTAAATGGTAGCTTTTCATTAGAATATAATCACTTCAATGCAGCAAGTCCCTCAGGCACAACTGAGATCTAGGATCCACACTGCATCTATAGCTAGAAAAACAATCACAGAAAATTTAAAGAAGAGACTGAAGCCTTGCAATCCATAATAATATCATGAATTCATTCAGCATGCAAATATTATTCTACTCAACATTCAGCAGACTTTTAAAGCTCCACACTGAATTAATACGAGTCCAGAAAGCACTGGTAAGTGTATCTTCACAACAATGTAAACAACATTTGAGTTACGCATAAAACATCTTACCTTGCAAAGTTCAAAACAGAGCTTCAAAAAGGCACTTCCTGAGTAAGTGATTGATTCTACCAGTCCATAGGAGGTACATCAAATATTAACATGGGAAATTAATTGCTGAGTAAACTCTGAACTAATTGCTACTTCTTATTTTCTAAATATTGTGCAAGCCAGTAAATTCAGATTACACCACATTTTACCAAATTATAACATGCCTGCTTCCAGGATACATTTTTTTCCTCTGTTCCAGCAACTGCTTAAGTCATACCCCAAAAAATGACAAAGATCTCATGAAAATAAATTCTCATTAAAATAAAGCTTACAAGACTAGGAAGAACCAAATTCTACAGTCAAGTCCTTTTTGCCATTTCATTCATTTTGACCCAGAACTCTTGCTTAGCAAGAGTTTATTTGGTTTATTGGAAGAAGTGCCCTGCAGTCATGTTTATTCTGTTATTCCTCATAAAACCGTGTAAAATGTGCGTCACTCCAAACTACAAAAAACAGCGGAAGTTCGGTTAACTGTGCTTCACCAAAAGAGACGCTGGTTGGAAAAGTGATTTTCAGATGGAATTCCATAAGATATTCTACGGGGAATCCACAAATTGCTGCAAATACCCAAAAAAACCCTCTATGGGAGCCTCCACTGTGTATGTCAATAGTTTATTTTGTAAATCATGTCTTCTTGATGTTAAAATTCCATTTCTATATAAGAAACTTATGTTTCCTCTAAGAGTAGTCATATCTTCAATATCCTCTTCACTGTACTTTAACTTTCTTCACTGTGCTTGGATACAAGAAAAGCAATGGCTAAGGACCTTAGCTAAACATATGCTTCCATTTGACATAAGCCTTAAATTTTTTCTATTGAATTCTTATGGATACTTTCTCTCAAATGAAAATTTCTGAGTTTGACATCATGTATTTCACAGAGACTCCCTCCTAAAACTAAAGCAAAACAAATAAAAATAAGATTAAAAAGTTAGTGTGACTGGGAATTCCTATTAGGTGATCTAATTTAAAATTAAAACCCTGCAGAGTCTCCACAATTCCAAGGCTATGCTGATTGCCATTCGAAGCTGGAAATGTTTTTCCCTAATGCACAAGTGATGAAGCGCACGTAAGGCTCAGAGGAAAGTTACCTTATCTGAAGTATCAGATATAGATTACTGCTGGAGTCAGCATGCCACGCTAGTTGGATCCATACGCTCTGTTCTGATATAAGGAATTAAGTTTCCCTGATGTCACAAATTGAACAGATAATGCAATTAAAATCTTCTTTGAAGTTCACATTGACCAGGTAACCGCTAGAATGAGTTGGCAAAACTTTACTGAAGTCACCGAAGTGATCTTGGCTCACCCAGACCGAGACTGGAGCTTTGACATTCTATAAACTGCCGAAGGATATCTAAGGTGCCGAATCCCTAGTGGGATATTTACATATCAGTGTTTATTCTGTCATGTAACTGTGGAGATCCTGAACTTCTGTCTGGAGTTCCCCAGATGCGTCAGGATATGTCAGAATTGCCGAATACACTCTGAAGAGCCGATTCTCTCGTGTGCAACAGCTCTTGGGCTGCTCTCTGAAAGACTGATGGACATCTGGAAATCCCAGACAAGCGACAGGGTCTCATTTTCCTACCTCAGCAGTCCTACTGGGAGCAATCTCCAAGTAGGGAAAGAGGTCCTGTCTGAAGGATCAGATATTTGGGCAAGACTAGAAAAATGGGAGAGATCTGTTATAAAATTTTCCATTTGCCACTAGTTACTCTAGAACACGACTGCACATGAATGCTGAAACACTACTGGAGTCTGCTGCTCATTTTAATACAGAACTAGCTCAATAACCCTTTGTGGTAAAGGTACTGTTCATAGCTTTACAGTTAATAATGAGACTGTACCTGATCAAGTGTAGGACCATGAAGAACGTACTTGAAGACCGGGCACTGATGGGGGCTCCTTTGGGACTCTGCAACTAGTGTAACTGATAGTATTGCACATGGGACACTACCCTGGACGTGTTTATGATTACACCAATAATTCACGACTTTGAAGCATTTAGAGGAGGTAACTAAATGACTAATTTAGAAAAGGAGAGAAAGGAATACAGCCAAGACTACTATCTTCTTTTAAAAGAAAATAACTTAAAATGAACATCTTGGCTACTTTACAAGACAAGATACATACTACAGACTCAAAGACTGTATAATTTCCAAATGTGGTATTATTCCTTGGACATTAGAATACAGTGATGAAAAAAGAATTATTGGCACTAAATAGATTTTTACTTGCACTAAAAGAGAAAGAATTGGTGAACAGGAAAATTGCATGAGGAGAGGGAAAACACTGACAGTGGTCTGATGTTTATGAGGAGATATTTAGGATGACGATCAGGTAGAGGACTGCAAAAACACTTAGAATAGATACTGAAAATTTATGATTGGTATTACCAAACAAAAGAAAGTAAGGAGTTTAATTATACATACAAAAGAAGTCCAACTAATAAAAACATTGATGCAGTCATATATTGATTACTTATCTATGGTAGTACAGTAAGTCAAGATTAGTAATCACTATATACATATTATATATTGATCTACAAAGTAACAGAATGTGTATCTCAAAAGGTCATTTCATATTCTCAAAATGTCTAAATAACTAGAAATTCTTCTGGAGCAACTAGTCTGCACCTTACCCCCAAAAGCACACACATTAAAGCCTCTTTATAATGGCATAAAACAGGTGCTGGTTTTTTGGGCTGCCTTTTAAGGAAGAATTCATGCATTCAGCTGCTTGAATAAACAGCACTTCTTTAGCTATAGCTAGACTGTTTTCATCCTCTTTCTCTGAAAACTCTTCTGTTGTTTTATTATTGTTGGGAATAATGGCAGCACCATGAGAATTGTGTGCAGGTCTGAAACAAAACCTCATTCTTTCACTATCTGGAGAGCATTTATTACAAAGTTCCCTGATTCAGCTGAAGTGAAATATGCTTACCTTCTGTTGGTGATGTCTTCAGATGTCTGCAGAGCCCCTCTGTTTCCCCATATGTCTCTTTAATTTTTACTACTGCTTCTGTTCCTCGAAGTTCCATGAGGGAGCGCAGTTCTTGCAGTGTGCACCCAAACTCTCCTGCATGGTTGGCCTCATTTCTTTGGTTCTTGGAATAAAAATCGCTATTTGTCATGTCACCCATTGTTGCTGATTATATTGCTCCACTCGTTTTAGTTGATACAATCTTAAAACTGTTTAAAAATTGAAGGAAAGGAATCTTGAATTCCAACCTAAGAAATTAAAAAGAATCCAGTGTGTGTCTGGCGAGCGACGTGGAGGATGTCTCTGGCGTGCGAGGTGTCCCTGACTGACTAGCGGTCTGCAGAACAGCTGCTCTCAAGGCTGCAGACCAGCTCCGCTCCATTCACCATTTCCCATTATGCTGCACCCAAGCTGTAGAATCTACATGGTCATTTCCTCCTCTGGACCTTTGGGAGCAAACAGAAAGGACTCATTACAAGAATGAGCAGTAACTCTTTACAAAGGTGATTTCAAATTTATTTTCTCTGTCATTTCAGTTTGACTCGTCATTCAAGAAAAGCTATGCAGAAACACTGCAAAGATGTCCTGTAAAATGCCGCAGGTACTCAGAGCTAGCGTGAACAGCAAAGATAGCACTAGCTCTGTCTTAGATCACGCTCTCTACAGCTAAAGCACCAATAGCAGCGTTGCTTACTTTAATCGAGTCCCAAGAGCACCTGCTAAATGAGATGGCTCATGAATATTAATAAGTAAGCGATTAGTCCAGCATGCTAGCTGCACCTCCAGTATATGCTCTGGTTCATACAGCCACGTCAGTCTTTCATCTGAGGAGAACAAAGACTCTCTCATAAAGGCTACAAGGTAACAAAAATTTGTTAAATGCTACTGGTTTTAGCAATGGATTAAGGCAAAATTGTTTTTCAGTGCAAGGACAGTAAACTGGTGGAAACACTAGAGCCACCATTACAAATTCAGACGACATTTAAATACATTACATCTTGCAGCCTTGCCTCCTGTGAAAGCAAGCACACCCCAGAACAGAGAGAACACACTCGAGTGGCTCGGTTTGAACAGCCAGAGCTACGCTGCGCACCAGGCAGCTGGGGGGCTGCTTTCCCTCCGCTCCCCACCATCCCTCACGGCTTCACCTCGACAGCTAAAACCTGCCAGCGTGCAGCCAACACACACGCACACACACCCCAACACAAATGCAGGGTGCTGCTGGGGGCTTTTTCCCTTTTTTTTTTTATCATGGGCAGTGTTGAACGTTCAAGTCACATTTGCACCATCTGGAAGACAGTTGATTACTTGCTAAAACCAGCCTTTAAAACCTGTCTCCCCTTCCCCTATTCTAATGAAGTTGGTTTAAATACTGCTGAAACCAGCTATTATATTTGGCACAGAGAGTTTTAACAGAGATTAAAGGTTTCTTTTTTGCCTCAAGCGGGTTAGTGTGAGCGTACTGTCTAATCTATAGGTCTCCAAATAGTTTTCTCATAATAAAAAAGATCTTTCGAAGAGCACACCATCAGACTAATGACTGACAAACTTGCCATGGTCACAGTACGTATATTGAACTTTCCAGGTCCAGTAACACACAGTGGAAATGAGCACGCACACACAGAGGATAGCAAAGCATTGAGTCCCAGATTTATATTTGCACTACAAATCTAATCTCACACCCACATATAGTTAACATAACACATAGGCTTGGTATTGCCACTGACCCAACTGCATCGCCATGGCTCTGCAGGCAAGAAGGATCAGCCCCACTGTGTGCATCAATTCCTCTCGGCGACACTACCTGCTTTGGAGCTGGCTAATATACCTTGCTCAACTGAACCTCTACCAGCCCTCTCACTGACAGACAGAAACTTCAACATTCCTTTGATTTCCGTGGAGGGGAGAGGAAGGGGGGGGGGGGAAAGAAGTACCAAAGTTTCCCTAGAGAATGCAATGAAAACAGCAGTCAGGGGCTACCTACTGCTTCCACTCATCCTATTTACTGACATATACTCTAGTGCTAAGAACTTCTGCCAAACTTGATTTCACATATTGCTTTTCAAGTTCATGAGAAGAATTTCTGCACAAAATGTGGCTTACAGTAAGCGCTAAAGAGAAACTGGAAGCAGTGATTAAAAAGAGCCTTTATTTGCCAAGCAATAGGCAATGAGGAGATACTCTGCTCTGCAACGAGACGCAACTTTCTGTGCTTGCACGCTGGACAGCATCCACAGCATCATTCATTGCTAGGTAATTCCCTACGTATAGCATGCAGAAAAGACCATACTCTCTGTTGTTTTATCTGCTTTTAAACAGGATGGATGAGTATTCTGAATAGAAATAACATCAGCCTATAGCACTATTTTGAAAGAATTGCAGGATAGAAGTGTCACAGATGTCCAGTGAAACAGACTTCATCTCGAAAGGCACTGAATCACCACAATCTCCACCGACGGTATGCCCCTCCTTTCCTAAAATCAGCATTGCAGACTCTTCCTGGTTTCATCTAGGATAAGTTGCTGCTGACAGTCACATCAAAAAGCAGACTCAGATCTCATCAGGAAAAAGAACACCCAGAAAAATGTTGTGAAGAAATAAGGCATCAATGACAATAATCAATAGCTAAAAGTGACAGACTGCTATTTACTTCCAGTGGGCAAAAAAGAACCTCTTCCTACGATAAGAACACTTCACGATCTTGAACACTGGGTTTCTAAAACAGCCACGATGTTAAGAAGAAAAAAGCCCAAGAAAAACTACACGACTGACCTAATGGAGAATTTGCAGGGCTTTGCTAGTCCTGTGGGCTTTTTAAACATTCCTCTAATAAAATAAAATAGTTTTAAACTGTTCCATATCACAGAGAAAACACAATTAATAGTATTTTCTGAAGAGATCCATCTACCAGTGGCATCATTAGCGATGCAAACTGTACTAAACTTAGTGTCAAGGACATTTGCTACATTATTTTTCTGCAGGATGTGTCCACCACCCTCAATCAAAGCATCTTTTTTGACCCACTGTGCCATCACTGTACATTCGTATCTTTCCTTCTATTCTTAGAAATTCATTGTCATTTGTCAGCCACAGCAAGACAGTGGTGATGCTTTTTAGCATCTGAGTCATTTGCCTGCTTAATTTTTAATTTCACCTTCAATTAAATATTAATCAATAAACAACAAATATGAAGTTTACACTTCCTTCAGTGCTTTAGAAGCACATCACCCCGCGTTTGTGCTCTTTGTGATTCACCCAATGTTACGACACCAGGGAAACACCATCTCACGGTTTTGAAAGGCTGATGGTGAAACACAGAAAGCACAAAGCATGACTAGCATTGTTCACTGATAACGCACCTCTCTAATCCCGTGGAACAAGATACGCTGGCGACATTTGATCCTTGAATCTCTTTTATGAAAAGCCCAGGAACCTTGCCACGGTTAGCACGACTGACACACGGCCACCTCACCCTTCCTGAGGGGTTAATATTCCTTTAAGAAAAGCTGAGAAACAGAAAACGTGAGGCTGGCATACGGCAATATTCCCCCAGCAGTGAGGCTACAGGCTTTGCATCTCCAAAATAGGCTAAATTACTAGAAGTGGGTGAAATTTAAAGTCTCCTCTACAAGAAACCCAACTATTGCACTAGGATTGGGTGGGTGGGCTTTTTTGTTTGCTTTTTTTGGGGAGGAGGAGGTTAGGGCAGGGATTATTTTACCAAACACACTCAAAACAATGATATTTTCAAGACGTGAATGTAGGGTAGGAGAACTAGCCAGGGAGCTCAAGGACTTCTCCCTTTCTGTTCAGAGGAGCCCTGAGACCCCCAGGGCCTCCAGGCCAACACTTCCCAACCTCTCTAACCCAGCATCTGTTCCATCTCTTTCAATCCGAAGACCATCATCTATGCTGTGCTTCAGTGGTTTTACTCCATAACCAAATCCTCCCAGGGCACAAAGAGCTGCCATCCCCAACCCCTGAGAGCACAGCTTGGACACTGCTCTAGGACACGATCATCTCCTCCTCGGTTACACATATTTGCTCTCTCCATTCCCTAGGACAACAATTTATAGGGAAACCAGTCCTCCACAGCCACGTGCAGCGAAAGAGAAATCAACAACTCCAGTAACTGGAAAACTGATTTCACACACAACGCCACACTGTTTTCCAGACAAAAAACCTCCACTAAAAGCTACTGCTATTTCTTTTTATTTACACCTACCGCTGCTTCTGAACCAAGTTCTAGAAACAAGAAATGTGGGCAAAAATTTCCTGAAGTGCAGTTTGAAAACAACAGTATGCTGTGGACAAAAAGACAAAACAGCAGCCCACCTAGATTCACTTCAGGTAGTAAGAGACTTGACATACTAGAAAACCCAAGTAAAACACTTATTTTTCTCATTAAAAACTCAGAATATAAGTCCTCACTTTGGTCTGGGGTTTGGTTTGTCAAAGATGCCATGGACTTTTATTGTACAAACACACTACGAACTCAAAAAAAATTTTTTTTTGGTTGATTGGTTTTGATTTTTTTTTTTCCCCCAGAATGGCTGCGTCTTGGGGAACGGGCTTCCATTCCTGTAGAGCCCAAGTCAAATATTTTTCGTCATCTGGCTGCTTAAAGGAAATGCATGCCAATTAAAACAGAAGCAATTTGGATGAGCTAACTGCAGGCCTGCTGGGAAAACTATTCTTTGATTTCCCTAATCAGGAAAGGTCTCATCTTAAAAGCTTGTAAATATTTTCACAGTGTGTTAGAATGATTTCTAAGTAGATATCATCACCATGTATTCTGACATCTGATTTCGTTTGGGTTTCTATTGGCAGAAAAATTAGTAAGCAAGGTAACAAACCAGATTTCACCAGATGAGAATCACAAGACTTGGATTTCACAGACCTTAAAGATCTGGACAAGTTACACATTCATGATGACTCCAAACATCCAGGATATATTTATAATTTGACTGTTTTCTCTAAGCTGTCACCTAAGATGATGCTAACTCTGATCTCAGAACCTGATGATGAAGAAATCGCTTGCATTACAGGAGAAAGGATGAAAGGCAATCACTTCTGAATGGGCTGGCAGAGGCACCAAAGCCCAGGCAGCTGGGAAGAAGGCATACAGGTCTTGTTCCCCTGAAGTAAACTAAGGGAATTAGCAGTTCCCCTGCTTCTGTAGTTACCATTACTGTCCCACGCGGATTATTATTTGGCTAGCTAGTCCCTTGGGTCCTATAGAGAACCCCCAAAGTAAGGGGAGAAAGAAGCGCTGGAAGTCTCACATCCCAGTGATTAGTAGGTATTTAACCAGATTTATCTATATTCATTGCATTAGAGATACCAGCCCTTGATAAAATAGGATTGCAAGCAGATTTAAGTCTAAATCTAAGTAAAATCATCCAAGAGGGTTTTTTTGAGACTACAGTTCCTCACATGGTGGTATGAGGTGTGTATAGCAACAGGTTGACAACATATTGCAGAAAATGAAAACCTCATGGCAAGGTGAAAACAGTTGAGAAAGGAAACCATAACCTGCTCTGTAGAAGTCTTTAGATGTGCAAAATAAATCAAGTGTGGCCCAGTTTTACCACCTTTCACAATTTCTTGTTCTTTTCATGTCAAAGACAGAATGTCCATCCAATTGTGAACATAATCTCGTCAGACCAGCATGAGAAATTGACTGTCTGTCCAAGCAGCCAACAAAGCTAAACAAAAAAGATGCTCAAACTCTCTTAAAACAAATACTGACTTTGAAGCTTAATTATCAGGAATACACAAGATGCAGAAGGAACTAAGGAAAAACACCATTTGAATAAAAGAAGGTTGGCACCTTCACAAGTGTGAATTTTTGCTTTAATACCAGGAAGCTGAGAGCAGATAAAGAAAGAGAAACGGAACTTTGTAGCTAAGTGTTATCAGAAAATATTCCTGACTTCACCACTACGCTCCTTAATGAATTTCAAGCTGCATTAAATTAACTCGTACATATTTCATTCATGAGGGGCACATAGGAATGAGACATTTGTACACTCCATCTACAAAAAAATAAAATTTCTCTATGATGCTTCGTTCAGTAGTTACTCTTAGACAAACACATATTTCCCCTGACTGTTAGACGACATGAAGATAAAAACGTTAAGGTATTGTTTTAAGGAGATTACAAAATGAAAAAGTTCTTTAAAAAAATAAATCACAGGCATCTATTATAATCCCTAAAGTAACAGTTGTTTCAATCCTTTCACTATGACTTCATGCCTCCAGTCAACTTGGACTACTTATACCAGTTTTATTGTCAGGTAAGATAAATAAAAATAATTCTATGCCTCCAGTAACATACTGTTGATTATTTGAAGGTAAAAAAGGCACTGTCACAAAATAAATCTTTATTAAAGGGGCACAAAATATCATTAATTTCAGTTATAAAATCAGCGTATTTACTTAGGACTTCTACTAAACAGAATCAAACTCTTATCACAAATTTGCTGATTTTTTTTTCCCATACTGTACCAGTACACTCTGGGAAACTTAAAATGACAATTGTGAAATAAAACTACCTCCAGTGCCCTGTTCCAGTGTACAGTTATTCAGGCTACAATTGGATACTAAGTCTGTTTTCCGCCATTCCTCATGTAAATGGCTACGGCTGGGCCAAATGAACTCCTGACAGGAACAAAAATACTATTAAAGGAATCAATTCAGTCCCATTAAAGCCAATGAATGACTATCAATGACTTCTGGGGGCTTGGATCAGGTCCTGCAGATTAAATCCTTCCTCCTTTGACGCCAGAATTTCACTCTTTATGAATGCTGTTGCTAGACAGACTGCAATAAGAAACCAAATCACATTTATTATCGCTCATCGCTGCGCACTTGTCCAAGCTATGAAATACTCCCGGCTCGGCTCTGCAACACCAGCAACACCCGCTGACTCTGGGCTCTGCGGGATGGGACCAGCGGGCTCCAGAGCCCCACACGGCATCAGAGACACTTACAGAAAAGTCACCTCCTGTGCAAAGAGATTTTTCTAGTAAAGTCTATACTAGCCACAAGTTTTAAGAACCCTCTCTCATTGTTTGCTAGTACTAACTTGATTTATTTTGTTTTGCTTTCAGGGATGAAATGAAAGGTTATTTTTCATTAGCTGTTTATTCTCCCAAGACTCTAATTCCACACTGCAAAGGAGGTGGTGGGGTTCTTTTATTCCCTACCTTCCTACACAACACTTATTCCCACTCTTTGGGGCTGTACTTCTGGCACTGAACAAAGACCCACTCTACACCTATATAAGCTTTAGAAAATTCATCTTTTCATTTATGGATGCATTGCTTTTATACAGAGACGAACACAGCACAGTTGTTCCACAGAAGGCCAACTTCCAAACTGTTATCAACTTAATTGAAAACACAGCTGGAAAAAAGCTCAGAATATTCAGACATCATTACATAAAGTAGATATGGAAAAAGAAAAATAAGTTAAATGCACTAAAAGCAAAAGCTGGTCAGCTAAGGAATATATCCCTGCACCTCACAAAGTTTAGTATCACCGTAGAAAATGCCATTTCTCCTGATAAATACACACAAATCTTAGCCTTGTTCTACCTTCCTTTCTCAGATCCTTGAAAAATGCTTTACAGAAAGTTTTTATCTTAAAAATTGAGAGTAATGAAGCAAAAAGACCTGAACCTGTTGGAGAAAGTCCAGAGGAGAGACAAGAAATTCATCAGAGGGCTGGAGCACCTCCCCTATGAGGACAGGCTGAGAGAGTTGGGGTTGTCCAGCCTGGAGAAGAGAAGGCTCCGAGGAGACTTAATAGCAGCCTTCCAGTACCTGAAGGGGGCCTGCAGGAGAGATGGGGAGGCACTCTCATCAGGGAGTGCAGTGAGAGAACAAGGGGTAACGGTTTTAAGATGAAAGAGGGCAGATTTAGATTAGATATTAGGGGGAAGTTTTTTCCTGTGTGGGTGGTGAGGCAGTGGCCCAGGTTGCCCAGAGAAGCTGTGGATGCCCCATCCCTGGAGGGGTTCAAGGCCAGGCTGGATGAGGCTTTGGGCAACCTGGGCTAGTGGAGGGTGTCCCTGCCCATGGCAGGGGGTGGGACTCAGTGACCTTTAAGGTCCTTTGCAACCCAAACCATTCTATGATTCTATGATTCTAAATCTTATGACCCATCTATCAGCCTTTTAATCAATAAGCTACAATTTTTACCCACAATCCTTCTTTGGCCTGTAAATTTCAGAAAACCAAATTTCAAACCAAAGGCTAGAACTCTGCCATAAGAGCAGTCTCAAGTTCTCAGAGGACACTAGAACTTCACCATTTTTTAAGTAAACTGGAGGCCTTCTCCTGCACATTTATACCTCCTAGGGAGCACAGTGGAAGAGTGCTCATTAATATGAAATGTAATTTTGATGGATTACTTTTACAAAAAAGTTGACAGGTATCATGTTTTTTATAAGTATGGGTCTATAGGATAACAGAATAAAAACTGGAGAAATCCATAACTGGTCAGCTGCAGCAAAACGCATTTTGTTGTGCCCTCTTCTGAACTCCGGAGGTTAAAGGGCCCAAACCAAATCTTGCTTGGTCAACTGGCATTTCTTTAAGTCAGCTCAAATTGCAATGATGAAACTAGAATAAAACCTGAACCTACGTCAGCAACAGACCTTTAGCCATAAGACAGGAGAGCCACAGCACGGCCATACCAAATTGGAATCCGATTGCTGTATTTAGCCAAAAATGCTCTATTTCAGCCTTCTACATACAGTAATGTCTTCTACCTAAGAGGGGCTTCAAAACCGAGAGCAGAGAAATCCATTTTTGCAAGGGGGACACTCCCTTATATTTTCCAGGGGTTACACAAGAAAAAAAAAAAAGATCCTTTGCTAGCAGCAGAGCCAACCAGTGAGAAGCACAAGACAACCCAGTGACAGCTGAACTCAGGCATCGTTACCGTCATCAGCAGTTGGGATGTGACTGTTCAGCAGCAGGTGAAATGCTGGAGCATGATACAGATCTCCATGAGAAACAGCTGGGGTGGGGATGGGGGAGAACCCACCCCAGACACACTGTCAGTGCAGCCTGCATTGGCAACCCTGTCTCCTGCCCCCTTGGCTTCACTGGCAGAGGCATCTTTACTTCACCAGTAAGCAAAGATACAACACCGCGAAGCAAATACTGAAACTTCTAGTGCAACACCACTGGTTGTGAATGAGATTCAGAAATCCAGCTTCCATGCAAAAGAACTATAAGAAGAATAATGAAACTGGAAGAACATAAAATATGACATAAAATCATCTAGTTGGTAAAAAAATTACAATATATTGTTATTTAATGAGTAAATAGAAATATATATGAGTGGAATTGAAACACACATTATTCATATGTACTATTCTCAGAATGGCTGCAAAGGAAAACTGCATGCTATTGTCTGTTTTTCTGAAAAAACATATTTCCTTTTTGTTAACAGTAAAAAGAACTTCTGTATCTTTTCCTTTAAAAAAAAAAAACCAAGAATTTTTACATAAGATCAGGCAATTGTGTTCTTGAGATGGGATGTAGGTCTCTAAAATGAGAGCAAAGAGACCAAATTATAAATATCAGCTCCATTTGGTGCTATAAAGACCATCAAATTCAGATTTTATTGTTGTTGTTGCCTGTATATTTCAAGGCAAGAGACCATTTCCACTTTGCCTGGACAGAACCACAAAGTGGTTCTACACAGTGCAAGGATATCAGCCATAATGAACGGCTGACATGTTTTAACTGGTTTATGTCTTAATTTTGTTGTAATTTTGATAGTCAGGATTTTTTAGCAAACAGCTCCTCTTAGGCAACACATGTCCTTGAACAGGTCGCGTAAATCCAGAGGTGGCAGTCACAACCAGCCAAGGGACCTACCCCAGCTGTGTACCCCTCCAGCAGGACACGCTGCTTCCCCTCGGTGCAGTGCAGATCTGGGAAAACTGCACGCGTTCCAAAAGCTTTCTTTTAAGCTCAGATTGTTCTCAAGTTGGTCCTGCTTCTTGTCTAGTTGCATCAGTCACGTACAATGAAACACTCTATGCCTTTATGTCTGCTCCTCACACCCTTGCAAACAGCAGGATCCTGCATTTCTGGCCAACCTCTCTGCCACCTGCACTACACCAGATGCTGGCTGTGCACGCCATTCAAGTGCCGTTCACCTTAGGCCAGTACCCCAAACTGAAGCAGTGCCCCTCTGCCGAGAAGAAAATGACTGTTCCACATGGCCACAGCCTGTTCTTTATCTTCTTGATTTCTAATGAGAGTTTTTCACCTACCCATGACTTACCTGATCCCGTCCCACACACATGCAGCTCCTCTCTGTTTTTTCCAGTAAATGGTAAGAAAACACAGGACAATTCCTATTATATTACTGATAATAACATTGCATTCTTTCTTCTGTTTTATTCACGCTGCTACATTTCATAAGGAATTATGTCATAATAAATCATATAACTGCCTTGTGTACCTCTTGAGATCAGTTAACCACAAGGATAGAAAAAAGCCTGTTGCCTGGCTGTACATTACATAGCATGCCTGAACATACTCATACGTGACCCAGAACTCAAAGGCAGCCTGTGAAAGGGTAACAAATTTAAAATCAAACTTTAAGATATTACAAATCACTGAAAAATTAAGCTACCAGTATTTTAACACCACTAGTACACTTATTAGCATTAAATTCCTACAAAACTTTGCATCTGTTTAAATCTCCTTTATGGCCATGAACTCTCAATGCATAATTATGCAAGCACCAGAGACAAAGAAAAATAATCCTTCAGTTTTGCTAGATCTTATGGAAAACAAGTTATATGACAGAACGCAAAAGCTATCTCTCTTCAAAAAGATATATTTGCATTGTGCTCAAAAAAATCCACAAAAATAATTTTTATAGCCACAGTAAAATGCCCAGCTTTACAAAATCCCTCTTTAAAAAGGTGAGATTATCTCTCTTTGCTGCTCACCACAGATCCAAACCCTGATAGCATTGAATTCCAGCTTCAAAGGCAAACATCCTTGGCTGTGAGCACGCGCAGATTTTGCCATAAAGGTACAACAATATACAGCAGTTGAAACCATGATTTGGTTAGAATCTCCTTCCAGGTTTCCAAGAGCACACACGAGAGCCAGAAGAGAGGAACAGCCATCTGGTCAGCCCCCCACCCAAAGCAAGGCCAGAGCCCCTGCCTCCCTCCTGGCTCACAGGGCAGGTCGTTAGCTGGCTTATTTCTATCACCTGCCACAAAAACACATGTGATTATTCTTCTCTTTAATCAGGGAGAAGAAAGGGATGCATTCACATAAGACAGAATCTAACATCTACCATGAAATTTTTAATCTGTAAGAAATCAAATATGAACATATGTTTTGCACAGCAATTATAACATTTTAGGCACAATAAAATAGAAGCAGAGCTATTGGAGAGATAACTCAGCACCACGTAAATCCATGTGAAAAGATGAGAGAGAAAAAAAATCCCCTCAGGACTCAGTTGTACAATAGAAACTGTCAGCCAAGGTCACTCTTAAGAAAGAGCAGACAAAAAGGAGGTTTTAAATCTCAGTGGGCATTCGCTAAAAGACATACAGCGATGTTCTGCAGTGATTTAAATAGGACATTCAGAAAGGATTAAAAGTATATGTATCAGTCAGCTCTATCAAAATACAAAATATTTGCCAGGTGCTCCCTGCACAGGTTATTCTCACATACAGAGAATCAAGAAGTCGGTTTGGAAAAGAAACTACAAACTACAGTTTCACAGAAATCATAGATACACAGTGCACCAAAACAGCTTTGCTCCTTTTCTACTGAAAACAGCTGAGAAAGATCAGGAACATTTAACACCACTGGAAGAAAAATAAAGGAGCAAACTAAACGCACAGCATTGGAGTTGACAGATTGGGGGGCTGGTTGCAGAGGGCAATCATCACCCTGTGGCTGCAGCTCCTTCGCATCAGCAAAAACCCACAACACCTGGCCCAGGGGAAGGCACTGTCTGGACATGCATTTGGATACAAAAGTTGACATGTACCAAGCTCATAAATCCTAAAAAATTGTTCAGAAAAATATAAAAAGAGTTTGGGGGGAGAAATTTCAAAAGCAAACTGTTCTTTATATTCAGCTTTAAGGAAAGCATTGATTTTAGCAAGCAGTTTTGAAAGGGAGGGAAAAAAAAATAAAATCACTCTTCCCTCAAAAATGTATATGGTACAGACACTGCTCCTTTTCTGCTTCACAGCAGTAACATTTGGAAAAGTACTTAACCTTTCTATTTTTATCTGGGTGCATTCAAATTACCAATAATGTACAACATGCTGTAACAAAACCACTGATGTAGGGTATAATTTTCCCTCAAGCACATTATCCTAGCTGGTGGCTCAGAAAAATAAGCTGATAAAACAGCAGCAGACATCAATTGATGGATAAAAAGTGATCACAGCTATGCAGAATGTTGCTGCCCAACCTTAAAATCATACAGTTAGTCAAAAAATATAAGCAGTAGGACAGGACATTCTAACAACCATACATTATCTACGAGGTCATCCTAAAAATCCTCCTCCAAACACATTTTTAAATAGACCATCAGATTATCGCCTCATAATTTAGCTATTAACACTGAGATTTATTTTAAAGCCATCATCATGCCTGGTACTTTTATTAAATATCTTCTTCCTTGTCAAGTTCAATCGGGATCTCATCCTAACCGTGATGAGCTTTTAATTTTCTGTTCTATTAATAGCAACTTAAAAATAAAATGTTCTCTTTTGAAACTCTAAAGCTGTAGCTTCTTTAGAAGCTGCAAGGGGGAAGAGAGATTAATCTTCCCACTCTGCATCTCTTAAATTACATTAGCTATCTGCATATATGGGGAAAAAAAAATCAAGAGAACAACTAAGAAACAGGAATTTTCTCTAAGAATACCTGTACAAGGATTTCTCATGGCTGCAGAGCAGTAATAAGGAGTTATCAAAATACAGGAAATAAATACTTTAAGAACTGCCGCACAGGTTCTGAAATATTCTCAGCAACTCTCTTGCTGGTCATCAATAGATAATAAGATTAATTAATGACATAATAAGCCACAGGATACATAGACTCCTATCCAGCAAAGCTCTTCAGCAGATACTCAAATTTCAGCCCAAATGGGGTTGTCATTAATTCCCAGGCAGATGAGGGCAGATGGGAAGGTAGAGATGAGTATCGCGGCACTCCATGGCCATCTGACACACATGGATTGCAGCGTTCCAGACGCTTTTCTTCTGTTGCCTCCTTCAAGTAACGGCAGCAGGAGAAGGTACAGACAAAATGGTTCTCGAGCCCTCCCCAGGGGCCAGTATAGAAACCATTAATAGACAGTACACGTGCTGCAGCACTCACTTGGGCCATCACAGCACAGTGCTGCCTTCGCTTGCAAAAATGTAAACCAGCCACAGCAAGTCCTAGGCTCTCACCGAAATCAGAGAGCCCCACGCGCGCAGAACAGCAGAAAGTCAGCAACTGCAGCTGGATGTCCACTGACACCGACGCAAGACAGGACTGGGGCACACAAACCTGCGCTCGGGCTTCTCCAGCTATCTCTGGGACCTGCCCAGCTTCCCAGTTTGGGCATGCAAACCAGTACAGAACCAAGGCAGCGGCTGGCTTCGAGGTGTGTTTTCTGTACTGCCTAAATGCTCGTGACCTTCCTTTTAGGCTACAGGCCTCGCCACAGCTATTGAAGCCTATCTTTATCTAAAGACTGGAACACTGAAATGTGTTTTAATGAGGGATAAACTGAGACCATCTGGATGCCTCAGCTGCCACAGAGCATGATTGTTTGCTGATTTTAACCGTGTCTCTCGCAGCGAACACAGACCTGTGTTGCACAAAGTGCACTAGCTCAGCTTGATTTCTCCTTGTAATCAAATGTGTTGATCTAAAGTCTATTTCCAGCAAATTACTTGTCTGTTTTGGGAACAACTCCCTCCTCATCTCTTAGCCACGGTGATGGGGATAAGCAGAGACAATCGAGTTGAAAAGGTATTTTTGCAAGAAGCTGACAGCGAGCATTTGCAGTGAAATCTTCCATTTTGGAACATGACCACCATGTACGCACAAACAAGCTTTCTGGATGCTGTATTAAGACCTGTAATTTTCTTCTTTTTGGTTTTTGTTTTTTCTTTACACACATTTGATGTAAAAAATTTGGTAAACACTTTGTCATTTTTGTATGATGTTGACATTAGGTCAATTTGCATTTCTTTATGTATATTTTTCAATTGTAAATGTATACTGAGTCTTGGATAACTATATTGTTATTAAATACATAATCTGTTGACCCTGTACATATTCTGCAAGATTGAATCTCTTTGGGGAGGTAAAGTAACAAAACTACTGTTTTTCAGTAGTTTAACTTCCCCTATATCAGTACAGCACGGTCATAAAAGTGGCAGCACAGCACAAGCGGAGCAGCAAAAGCCCCTTCCCACAGCTCCAGAGAGCGCTTCCTTTTGCAGGATTACCTACCTGTTGGATAAGCATCGCTCAAACTGCACCATTTGTCTGCAATTACCCAGCAATTTTAGCTTAGCATAAATCTATGATTCTCCCCAAGGGGGGCTTTTCAGGCGACCTGCTGCTCCTTTCTGCCAGCCATGCTAATCAGTGGCCAGTAGTGGGGTGAAAATATCAAACTGCACTTTTATGTCCCAGCTGAGGTCTACACCTGATTATACAGACTGTAACACTAGGGTTTTAGTCTCTCAAGTTGAAACGATTCTACTTTGTAGGAAAAAAAGAACTAAATCCACCATACATTTAATGGTTAGCGAAAGAAACTGTGAAAATAGTTCTATAGACCAAAAATTAGAATATTCTCTAGACAGCTGAGAGACTTCTGCTCAACTCTCAAATGAAATAAAACAAATGGGGGACTGATCCCAAACCTCCTCTGTTCCCACTGATTTTTTTACATCAGAAGACTACAGGCACTAACGTTTTGTGAAACACTCCAAATTCCCAAATCTTTAGCAAATTTCATGACTAAATCCACTGAGCCCAAAACCAGGTTTGAGGGTGGGGGTGGGTGTGTAATGACCAAAATAACTCGGACAACATGCACCATTAACAATGTGAGATTGAAACAGTCTGTTTAAAGCAGTTTGAATTGTGTTAATTATGCATTCACCAGAAATGACACCTTTAACTTCAGATTCCAAGCAGATCTGAAAATGAAAAGAGTAAACCCACAACTGTTCTTGTCAGTAGAACTCCTCTAGGGATACTGACATCTTAAGATATTTAGCAGATTTTTTCTTCACCTTTCTTCATCTAAATAAAGTTTCTGGAAAAAAAAATGGTAGTCTGTTGATTATACCTCTCTTCAGTAAGTAATGTTCTGGCTTTTAACTATAAAATGATTACTTGAAAATGAAATCAAGTCCTGTGTTCATTTCCAATCAGAGTATCAATAAATGCCTGAAGAGAATTTTTAGAAGAAGTGTCTTGAGCCATTTGGAAGAAATACCCCCCCAAAATGCCAAGACAGATTGATTATTCCATTTTTAAAGCTAGATCTAGTACCACAGTACCTTGCTTTACTGATTTGTTGGGCTCTTAATTCTTTCAGGGATAAATGCTGCTACAGAAAAAATCGGTCGGTTACCACAACATTTTGATTCTTACTTCTAAACCAAACAATTTTGGTAAGTCTCTGAATTCTTCATGTCATAACTAAACTTCTGAAACTCACCCATCACAAATGGCCATCACAGATTTACTAAAAAGCCAAGTCACTTCATCTGACACCTGGTCCACAAACAGTTGACAAGGAAAGGCTTCCAGAAGAAATGTATTACATCACTACAGATGGGGATCCATCTGCAAACAAACCAATGAAATGAAATCTCTCCCTCTACAGGTAGAAGTGGTAACAAGGAATCACCCATATTTTGTCACAAGTTCTGCACAGATCCATGCTAGCGTCAAACATGTCTGTAACATAAACATTATTCATCGCACCCGTAGCGTGTTGTGTGCGAGGTGTAACAATCGAACACAATAAAGTCTTAAACATTGTGATTTCCATGATCAGGCTTAGAGCACTGTTTGATTTGAAACCCCTGCACTGATTTAATACCTGAAATCTGCAAGTAAACCAACAATGTAATCCAGCTGTTTCCAAGGTCTTCATACTAATTGACACCCACACATTTCCCAGAGAAACAAATTCACACCTCCTGACAACTGATTTGTTTTTCTTGAGTATGTTTTGTGGACTCATCTGAAATAATTCCCACATCAAAGACTTAAAATTACTATACTTCTAATAATTTTAAGCCATCTCTGAATCTGCTTTTTAAATCAGAAATCTTACAGATATAGTACTCCCCAGCACAATCTCTAGAATAATAAGAGGAATTTGTTGTCAATTCACCAACAACAGTCTTTGCATGTTTGAATACAACTCCTAAAAATAAAAATGTAAGCTTATCTCAGAAAATGAAGCAAAACTAACCACAACATAACCCACGTCTCTGATGTGCATGCAGCTAACCCACAAAATGTATATCCAGTCTGCTCTGCATTTCAGTGAGCAACTCAGCCAGGCTGTGGATTAACAAGATACCACCTCATGCTACAGCCTAGTTAAACCTGCTGCTCCTGTGTAAATCAATGTAAAGTTTTTATAGACGAGCATTTTAAATAAATGTAGCTTTGTTCACATATGTTCACATATGTTCCTCAGATGTGCTCCTTAATATCCTGATGTTTATCTTGCTTTTTGTAACTTCTTGCAAGAACAAAACTTACCAAGTCATAGAATAACCATTTGAAAAAATACCTACATTCCCATTGTCAAAAATAATTTGCAGCACTTGGGAGACTGCACCTGTGGAAATACAATGAGAGAACAGACCCATTTCCATTTCTGTAACAGCAACTCAAGTGACCTTCAAGAAATTATACAACTAGTAAATATGTACATCTATCATCTATACTTATTTAACTGTTTTTCAAAGCTCCAGCTCCTCAGTGTCTTCCTACAACTGCCAAAAGCATGAAGACCTTATTTTAACAGACTGAATAACATCCTTGTAGCACTCTGTGTACCCATGCTCTTCATTCCCATCACAGTGGAAAGGCAATGACACAGGGAAATCTGTGGGTATGCTCCTGTTTATCTGCTTCTCTGCTTGACCTGATCTGCCACTTGCGAGCACGCAGGCACGGCAGCTTATTTGCTGAATCTGTTTACCCCACTGTCATTCAAGATGTAGTACGATGCTTAAATAGGCACCAGTCAGATTAATATAATTGAGGATGCAGTTCAGAGCAGACAGGAAGTCATGTCGGAATCGCAAAGCGCTTATTCTCTTATGATTAAAGCATCCCCAGGGTTGTATCGGTATAAAGAAGCACCCAAATCAGAGATGCGCAGAAGCCAGAGGACCTAAAGATGCGAGCTTTTGCTTTTCAGAATAGCTCACCGGTTTGAAAGGAAGAAACAGGAATCATGCAAAGGTGCCATTTTAATTGCACAAGAAACGCTGGTGGATTTGTCATTCCCTATTTTTCCCGGAGTCGCATCATAACCAGAGCTATATTTGTATTGCATAAGACATTTCATGCACCAGAACTAAATCCTAGCACACAGACACAGCAAACCTCTTAAACAGCCCTTTTCTTTTACTGCAGTGATATTACGCTTCTCTGCTGTTCCAGAGCAGATTAGAAAGGCTCATCCAAACACAACATAAGAAAAGCAAATAAGGAGCAATCAGTGACTGCAAAGGAGCTAAAGTCCTCAGCACCGTAGGACTGACTAGCAAAACATGGATTTCTTTGTACTGGCATCACTATTCCCAGTACAGGAAAAAATAGATATGCAGAGTTCACGGGGCATCCTCCTGCAGAGATCTGAACATCGTTACCACAGACAGCACAGTAAAAAGTAGAGTAATATTGCTGATGCATCCATTTGCTGAAGTCTTTTGGTCCACTTTCACTATTTAGTACCTCAGCCCTACAAATCGGAAGGTATTTCCTTCCAGCTCCCAAGTTATCACAAAAGCCTGAAGAATAGTAACACGAGTAAAGTTTTACTGGTTGAAAAGGGCTTATCAAGATATACCATTACAGGCAATGTTTTCCCAGTCTAACAGTGTCTGAAAGCAAAACATCCATGGCCAGAAGGGCTGTGCTGCAGCTGGAACAGCACGGCAGCTGCACCCTACCAGCTGATAACTGGGTGTTAACGCTTGGTACGGTGATTTCAGTGACATCTGCCCTAGAAACAAGCCCTCCAACTCATACTAAAGCACACAGGAGTCACCAGTGGAACAACACACAGAAACTATTTCTGTATCTGTACAGAGTTGATCTTTGCCTCTTCTCTAGCCTAGATTTTGATTTCCCTTAAGTGATCAGTGTTGGCCTAATTCTATGCCCATTTCCATCAGCTGAAGCTTGCCACCAACTTCAAAGAAAGTGGATTTAACCCACTATAGTTCATTTTGACAAATTCTGCTTTAGGAGAGAAGGACCTCTGCTCCTCCACCGGAGGGTAAGACGATGTATTTTTACACCAGGCTCCTCAGCCCCATGACATTGCTATACCCTACATTCACGTTTTGGTTTTGAGCAATGCTGCAGTTTTGAAGTAACTCCTGCAACCACCCCTTGCTGTGTGTTAGTTCAGCTTGCAGAACAGCTTTGGTGCTCATGAACTACATTTCTTTGGGAGGAAACAAAGCGGAAGCCCCATTGCAGGTTCACACCAAAAGCATTCAATACATACAGCATCATTCAACACACACGCCTGAAACAATCGCAGATCTTTGGAAAGCTTCCAGTCCCAACGTAGTGAATACTTTCAGTCCAAAGGCTCAGGCTGAATCTAGTCCAACACAAAACCTGCCCAGATACAGGTGCCTCAACACTGATTGCTTCAAGCTATTGATCTGCTTCTAATGCACCAGATGACTTGCTGACGTAGACACATTTCAAACTCTACTTCTACTACTCATCTCTGTAATCTTTTTATTTCTGACGCCATTCTAAATAATTCACTCTGCATTACTGATGCTCACAACCTCCTGCATCTCATCCCCAGATTCTTATATAAATTACATAGATTTCCTTTTTGGATGATGGCCTCAGAACTATGCCTCCCTCTTACTGGGAACTGACTCTAATTGTTTAAAATTCTCTCCCTGAATTAACCTTCCAAGACACTTTCAGACAAGAAATCATTCATTTAGCAGTGCATTAACCAGCAACTTTGCATCAAGAAAACTTCCATTTGTAAAGACATGTTCTCTAACATCTTAGCTTATGCATTAAGCATAAGAACTATAGTCGAACTTATGTAGCTACAAATCCACTGTCAGAATAAAATACTGGATCCTCACACTACAAAAAGAGCCCTGCAAATAAGGGTCAAAATTTCAAAATCAAATCACTTACCCAGCAGCAACAGCAGTTTAGGTTTTTCAGCTTTTACAGGAGGATGCGCCATTACGTAAGGTACATCTGCAAACACTACAATGGCAATGAAAGGACCGTACTGAGAGATTCGTTCAAAAACTTCTCAGAGCAAGAGTAACCCCAGCACAGCACATCACAGACACGTAACAGGAAGTAAGTCAGCAGTTGCTGTTAGTGCAGTTTAAGTATTTCAGGCTTTATCCAGCTAACATTCCCTTTAACAATTATACCCTAAAAGCCTAGAAACCTCCTGTCTGAAGGTCTGAGGGAGGATCTCACTCCACCAGCAAGCTGCCTCTGTAAACAAGGAATTAATTTCCCTCCTTTTTTCTCCCCACCCTGAGATGAGGACAGCAGTCTCCTGGCTGTCAGATCTGTAGCCTCAGAACCAACCTGCACTCGGTCCCACCCTGACCCGGGCTGGCGGATCACTCCCCCTGCGCTGCCTGTCGATCCTACCCACGACGGCCTCTGAAGGATGGAGTGTGACATCTGTAAGGCCACAGAATGCCAGTGAGACTTCCTCTAGCAATCTGCTTCTTAAGAACAGAGGGAGTAGTAGTTACCTACTAGTTTTTATCCCTGTAACCTTAATCAGCCCACCCTGCATTTTAGAAGTGCCACCTTCACGTTAACCGAGCAAGTTTTATCAAAGCTCATTTTCTTCTTTTCCTCAGTTCCCCCTCAGATACAGGCTGTTATCAAGACGATTATCAGACATATTGTTTACTATTTTACGGTGCATCCCTCATTAAACCCACTGCAGCATAATTCACCTGATGGAAGGTGATACCTCCAGCAAGGGTGCTTTCACAACAGCAGCGTTAATTACACAGCACTGTAATAACACTGCAGCAACAAGTGTCAAGGACCCAAGTAGTCAAGATTAAGTCAACATTTTTTCTGTATTACCCTAACTTTTGTATAATTACACACAGTAAATTTAAAACTCATCTAGAAATCCCAGGCACATTACTTAGCACTCTTGCAAGCAAGTCTGTAATAATTTATAAAATAGAAGAACGTGAGGACTACACCTGTAACGTTTTTTGAATTCCCTCCACACAACAGGACTGTGCTGTTTCCACTCCTCTCCTGTTTCTGCACCTTCCACTCTTACCTGTATGAATTCCACTTGTTGGAATCAATTAACGGAACAACAGAAAATCACAAATCTGTCAGGTAAAAATAGAAAAGCATCAAAAAGGATGGAAAGTCAGCCACACCAAAAGCATAACCTCCCATAACAACAGTTCTGCATGAACTGCTATTTCACATCAGTGTTCCAAGCCTGACAAAGGACCCACTGACTCCACAGCACAGCACCCGTAGAGATCCCATCAGACCAAGAGCTGTAATGCTCAGACTTCCATGCATTGTTACTTTGAACATTAACTTCAAATCCAACATCTCTCTTTTTTTTAACCTTCTTAACAAAACCATAGTATAATTAAGGCTGGAAAGGATCTTTGAAGGTCATCTTGCCCAACTCACTGCCAACTTCAAATGCGGAACAGCCCACTCAGGGTCATGCCCACTTGAGCTCTGAATATCCCCAAGGATGGAGATTCCCATCCCTGTTCAAGCCACTGGTCCCTTGTTAGAACACCCTCCTGGTGAGAAAGTTCTTTATATTTAACCAGAATTTCCCTTACTGCAACTTACATCTAATAGATACAAGACAGACAGATACCTCACGTCCTTTTGCTGTGTACCTCGCAGATGAGTCTGGCTCTGCCTTCTTTTATAACCCTCCACTGGGTAACTGAAGGAAGCAATAAAACTAACTCCACCTAAGCCACCTCTTCTCCAGACTGAACCACCCAGCTCACTCAGCCTCTCCTGGTACACCACGTGCTCCCTGCCTCAGTGGCCCTTCACTGGACTTCCTCCAGTTAACAGTACGTGTGCTGTACTGGAGACACCGAGACTCCCTGGGGAGACACCACTGCAAACAGAGGAGGAAGTTAAGAAGAGTGGAGCTGACAGTTACTAAAGAGCTGAATGACCAGATTTTTGGCTTAAGCATCATGAACGCAGAATTTAGGCTCTACCTGCCAGACCTGCACTTTCATTGCTATACAATGCCATCATTTATAGAATGACATTGAGAGTAAATGAGGAGTTTGGACAGAATTTGCCAAAGTCATTGGGAAAATAATTTCATTTTCAAAATGAAGAATAAATTTTTATAATTGGCACTGAGGAACAAAAGCATTTACATATAACAAAACACATATATTTGTTCAAAAAACTAAACCTAGAGTGAATTTTCAGAAACACATTTGAACATCAAGGTCAAATGCTGCAAATAAGGATTAAATACATTTCTTACATATAGGGCTAGCCATGTAAGAACGAGTCTTTTAAAACCTGTTTTTCTTCTGTCCACAAAACATTGCAATTAAGGGTCTTAACGACCATCAGTGAAGAAGTTCAATAGTTACAATCTCCATTCACAATGCTATCAAGCCAGCCTTACTAAAAAGAATTAATTTTGAATGTCAGAAAAAAAAACAAACCTGTTCACTAGCTTTAGCAGGTCACATAATTCCCAAAAATACTCAGAGCAATACTGATTTCTGCTATATCGGGAGTTTTGTAGTAATACAAGAGAATGCAAATACTTAAAACCAAACATGAACATTTAGGGTCAAAGTAAGACACTATCAGTTTATTAATCACCTATACCTTTGTTTCATAAATACAGTTTGACAATCAAGGCTTTGGTAAAGGCATACACAGGCAAACAAAAGCAAATCAGAGCAGCATTCAGAGATTATGAACCCAACTAGCTTTCCAAAGACCAAAATTTATCCAGAAGGGCACTGCTGGGGGAAAGGTCTCAATATACACCAACAGGTGGGTAGGAATAGTGTGAAGTGGTAGAAGAACAAAAGCACCAAATCAACTGGTACTTCAGCAGAGCGACAATATTAACAAAGAGAGAACCTGTGGATGAAGTCAGAGGGTCTCTGATGCTTAACCAAAGTAAAATCAGTACACATGTAGAAAAAACAATATGGAGACAGCTGGCAGAACAGAGAACAAGTAGCATTGCTTAGCACGGGAAAGAATGTTAATTTAGTTCTTAAATATCTTACAGCATTATCTCATACTCAGTAGCTGGGCAGCAGGAGGGATGCAACTCTGCAGCATCCTGTAGATGTAGTTTGTGGAAATGGGAAGACAGGGACTCTGCCAGTGCACCAGTGGAGGCACTGCCATCACACCACGTGTCAAGGAAGACAGACAAGCAGAAAAACTGGAGAATGAAGGAGACATGAAAGTGTCTAAAGATAGCAGGAGAAGCCCTTAAACCTTTTCCAAATAACTGTGTCCCCAGAGAAGACAGGGAAAGAGTAGTATCGATACACGCCTTCACCGTGGACTTCAGATGAAAGAGAATCTGTTGGTACTGCTTTGTTGCATGGCTTTCCCATGCCATGTTATGTTACAAACATCCTTATTTCTGTTTTTTGGATACCTATACATTGCCAAAACTTGTCAGGCACAGAGTAGTATGGCTGTGTTGTCCCAACATGATCATCATTTACAGCTTGCCTAGGCAGTTTCACGGAACAGAACCAGCAAATACGAAACAGGCATTTGTTACAGCGAATGCAGCTGGCTGTGTTCCTGCATGACCATGTACACAACAGCATTTTAAATTTACAACCTGCTAACCAAATATAGATGTATATTCATTGGGCACAGAAGTTCAGAGCAGTAGTCTTTTAAAGGCAAATCCAATTAAGATTGGATTTAGGAAATTTAGTTGCCCAAACAAAATTTCAGAAATAATGACTGAATAGCTTTCTAAGGCACTCTGAAACAAATGTTCTGTTATGATGCATATGGATTTTGCACCACTTACAAATCCCATTAGCAGCAAGGAGAACTGTAGGACTTAATCCACATGATGCATTGTCATTGAAATGTTCCCTATTTAATTAATAAAGAAAATGCAAACACTCTTTTCAGTTGATTTTTCCAACATTAAATAGCTTACAAATTGTTCCACAGATGCTTTTACTGGTGCACATTGGCCCCAACACTTAAGCAAAATCATTCTTTCACCTCAACTGAAACCTCAGCCCTTAATTATCAGCAACTGTTAAGAGCTGACATTTCCCTTGATACTAACAGCATACCTTCCCCACAGAAGACTCTCATAATTCTTTGGGAGTTTCATATCTTCACTTAAACTAGGCAATTACAGCTTGCTCATGATGTTCTATTCTGTGGTTCCAGCAGTTTTGTTAACCTTGAGAAAATTTTGCATCATTATTCTAATTCACAAGAAGTGGGAGTACACGAAATCTTTCCAACAAAGAAAAGAAACTGAGATGGCATATGCATTAAATTTTATACTGCAGAATGACAGAAGGGGAAGTAATGAAATATTAGAACTGTCATCTATGCAGGTAGGAGTCAGCTGTTGTAAATAAAAAGACACATTCTTTTAAACTCATTCAGGTGTTGATAAATTGACACCAAGTCAATTTATACTTTTACAAAATAAAGCTTCAGTAACTATAATTATTTGTTTTAAAAAACAGTTGTCACCACAATACAAAGACAACCAGCATGTGTGTGTTCGTGATACATTTTGAAACCCCAAACCCGATAAAGGAAAGTTCTCCCACGTCTCCCAACACACCATCATACATGAAAAATGCATGCAGTTTCCTATTGAGTTTACACATTAGATTACAAGGCCGAATGTGATGGCTGTGTATTTAAATACCCTGCTAAGCATCTGCATTTACAGCAGAGCTGCCTACCTGGGCAATTGTGAAACCCAGTAAGCAGCAGTCCTGGGATGCCATGGAGACTACAGAGAAACCACTCCCCAGAATCTTGAGGAGAGTGAAGGAGTTCAGCATCTCAACAGTTTCCAGTTTAAATCCTCACATTTATTAAGGTCTCTGTGCTAGAAAATCCAGAAAGTTTTTATTCAAATAAAGATCTTCTCAAGTACAGGAAACTTCCACGAAATCCAGTAGGGACCTTGCATGCATACCTATTTCAGATGGGCAGAACGGAGCTATCGCAGCAATCTCTGCCACAGAAGGAACCCTCAGGTATATATGCAGAGATGTCTTAGCACACCTTTAGAATTCCGATTTCAGCCTTTGCTCCAGAAGGCAGAGATTTCTCTGTGTTGGACTTGGGTAACCTCTTACATAATCCCAGGGCCTCCTTATTTTAAAATACATATAAAATATTCTGAGTCTGTGTACAGAGATAACAAAGTAGTCAAACAAATCTGAAAGCTTCTTAAACCCACTTTTTTCTTTTGACAACTGTCCGAGAACAGGGAGTGCAGTGAGCTGTTCCTCCTTTAAATTTAGCCTCAACCTCTGTGGAAATTCTTTCCAGCGCTCCAACGTTTGCTGCCTGGTCTTTCCATTCAAGTGGAAAGGGACAATGAACCCGATTTGGCTGACCCATTCTCATGACTAGTTATTAGCTTCATAGCTACAGGGAAGCTATAGAAAGGGGAAAAAGAACACACTTCTAAGCAAAAAACACCATTTATTTCCTTTACATCTAAGAGGAGGAAGATTTTTATATCTGTACCAATGCATGTCCCCAGAAATGGGACAGCTGGCTGCAGGACCAGCTCTGTATTTCACATCGATTTCTCACAAGATAAGAGACACCCAGTGCTGGTGCTACCCCGGACACACGGTGCCCTCAGAGTCCACGTGAGGCTCTGGAGCTGCTCGGGTACCTCTCTGGTTGACATGGGATTTTTCGGAAATTAGAACATGGCCCCGTTTTCAGTAAAGCCTCCAAGATTCCAGGGTTGTCCCTGTTAGCAAGGACACTCCTTGAAAATTAGGACAGCAGATAACCTTAAAGGAGGGTAATTAGTCACATCCCTGCAACCTTTTCTCCTACAGAAGCAGAGACAGAAGTGAACTCCTCTCCACTCCACTCAATGCATTATTACGCAATGCCGGTTACATAACCCTGCCTCGCCAGCCCGGGGGGTTCTCAGCCTGAATCCAGCTCCACAGACTTGCCCACATGTGAACACGCTACAAACTTGGGATTGTCCTTCTCAGAGGGGATGAAAAAAGCTTCGGTCCTAGATACATTTCTAGCTAAATTGATGAATGGCAGATTGGCTGCCAATATTTCAGAGGTCACTTGAATCCTTAAAAAAATAAAAAAAATTAAAAAAGGTCTTTTTCAGAATCAGTTTTCATCTAATTCCTTTCAGAGAAGTTATACCTTCCACATAAGCATTTGCAAATCCAGATATATCACCCTATCCAGCCATTCTGGACCATTTCAACTGCATCTAAAACCAAACTGTGAACCCATCCAAAATTCAAGTATAAGCAAAATTTGAGTACATAAAACATGACAACTTGCAAAATACATTTTACAAAAAATAATTCTGTAATCTATTTTCCTCTAGCCTTACTTCTAATAAGGAGCAGGAATAGTGATGCATTCCATGTTCCATTGAAATATTGTCTAATTTTATTCATTTAACAAGTTTAGTTAGTTCAGAAACAAATATTATAGCCTCCAAAATAAACACCTGAATATTGCACTTATTAGTGTCTAAGCTCAAGCTAAAGGCAAATAAAATTCACAGCTGTTACACAGCTCTGAAAGTAAGAAAAGAATGGAACAACAGTGCGTGGGAAATTTTGACAAAGCAAAATCTGGTCTGAATGCATTGTTAGAACATTATGTTTAAATAGAAAGGATGTAAGTTTTCAATATAGAAATCTATGCAAAGGACGATCATTTGATAAAGTACATTAGTAAGCTGCTTTTTTCTTTCCAAATATTTTCCTTTCATTTCATACAATAGTGAACACTTACTGTTATCTATGAAACTCATCCCAAAACATCACATTTGTAATGAACTAAAAGCATGCTATGCGACAATTGTTAATGAGAATGTAAGCAGGTGATAAATATTTCAGGTACAGCATCATCACTAGGTAATAAATCCTGCAAGAATAGCAATAGCTTAGTTTCTCTTTTACATACATGGTTCTATTCTAATGAATCATTTCTATTATCATACTTTCTAAAATTAAAACATAGGGAACATTTCCAAAGCAATTATCATTTGCCTTCTGGCTGCACAAACTAATAATGGACATTCTCTCTCTTACAATCCCACGTATCTGCCTTCTGACTTTAAAGTAACCCAAGCTGCTATTCATTATGCACACTGCTTGCAAACCCTCCCTCAGAACACAAAATGTTGTTGAGACAGCATCAAATTATCCTGATGGACAGCAAAGCAGAGCGAGAAAGTTACCATTAAAAGCGTCCGTCTCCCGTACCTGAAATTCTCCAACCACTGGGATTGTGTTACTGAACCAGGAGATGAATTATGCAGGTGAGACACAGCTCCCCGTTACAGTGAGGCGGCACAGACGACCATAATATGATGTACTTACCTACCACTAACCGCAGGGTGGTCTGAACACACGTGAGCAAAGACACACCTTTCCTGGCAGGGGAGCACTTGCTCTCCACCCCCAGAGATTTCTCTCTCCTGCCTGTGGCTGGCTCTCCCCTCCGCAGCTGACTGCAGGCTGGCTCGAAAAGGCAGGAGCAGCGCTGCGCTCCTCAATGCACAGCACACAGCGCAGGCAACAGCAGGCACGGAGCAGGGAGCAAGAGGAGGTAATTGCTTGCTTTTATTAGCAAATCCTGAAAAATAAAACTGCATTTCTACAGTTTTCCATTCTAGAACATTTGGACTGTCTCTTGCAGAATTCACCAGTTTGCAATAGAAGACTGCAAAGGAAGTGGACAGCAGGATTTGTTTGACCTGTCAGTTCCTGTGTTCCTCATTTTTTAATGCACTGTGCCTACTCAAGAAAATAAAGCCTGGGCTTTGTGCACACCTCAGGCTATTGAGCCAGAAATAAGACAGTTCTTGACTCACAAAACAAATGTAAGCATGTGCAAAATTAAACAAAACAAGATCCTCTGAAGTTAGAAGCACTTAAACCAGAAATAATGACTTTCAAAAACCACTATTAGGAAATGCTGCTGAAAAGACAGGAAACTATTAGAGGTCCAACCACTGCTTTTGATTCTTATTTGTTTATTAATTTTAAGTATTTTATATGAACATTAAGAGTAGTAGCAAAGAAAGGTCTTCATGTCAAATGCAGAATACTATGCAAGTTATCTGTTATGGAAATACTTTGCAAAATAAGAGGCAGTGGATTAAATGTGACCAAGCCAAAGACGAAAGTGAATCCCAGCCTCCCTGACTCTGAATGCTCAACCACTAAAATGTTACAAAAGAAAGGAGGCAACTAAGTCATTGTTGCCATTTCTCAGCTTCTCTTCACAGGTTTTGACACCAAGTGTAAGCCTAGCTCTCTAGTTTTGTAAAACTGAACTGTAACAGGTTTTTTCCATGATAAATACAAATACATTGAACTATTATTCTCAACTTAAAGCTTGAAGGAAATAAAGGAAAAGAGAAAAGAGAACGTTCCTAATAGCTTTGATCTTAAAATATGTCCACAGAAAAATAAGTGAGTCAAGTAGCAGTAATCCACATTAAAAGACATTATTTTATAGATGGATATATATACACATTTCACAGAATCACAGAATGTTAGGGACCTCGAAAGATCATCTAGTCCAATCCCCCTAAATCTAGTCCATTTCCCTAAAGTTCATATTGGCTATGTCTCTTCTGAACAGCCATCACTTATTCCTTGCTTCTCCTCACGTCAGAATGTACCTGAACAACAAATTGACAAGAGCATCCACGTAGGCCCAGAAGAGGTTCGATTCCACAGAACAATCCCATCATACTGCTTCAACATTAAACACTAAGCTTTCAAAACCTACCAACTTCTCACAGACAAACATTCTATCCCATCAATAAAAGACAGATTTGCGATTAGGAAAAAAAGAATCTTAAAATATCCGAAAGAAAGTGAGCTTTTAGTGCAGCTTTTCAAAATTATCCTCAAGTTATCTCAGTAAAAGTTACTATATTTTAATGGATACAAATTATGTTTACCAGTGTTACACTATGAAAAAGTGATAAAATAACTGCTGATTCCTTTACATGACAGATCTTTGTATCTGTAAAGCGTAACGTTTTCTCCTATAGGCCTAATAAATATTTGTGATACAGCCTAGAAAAACTATATTGTTGTATTTAAAAATAAGCATTGTTGGACTTTCACCTTAGATAATGGAATGCTATGAGTTAAGGGCTTCTTGACCCACCAGAATTTACAGTGGTGTTTCCCATGTACAGACCCTCCATCACAGCACAGTTGAGGTGAAGACAACTTCCTCAAACTATTAAATTGTTAAAACTAGGTAATTAAAACATTTAAAAATATTACAGAAGCAAAATATGGCACTATTCAACCTGTTAAAAAAGTACATTTCAGGCCTACAAATGATCCAAAATAAAACAAAATTATACCTTAACAAGAAAGCAGCATGCACAACATCCATAAAGTATTTTAAGTACTGAGAAGAAATTGCTGTTAGTAAGATGACTTGTTTCTTAAGTCAAAGTGACAAATAGGATAAAGATCTCTTTGTTAGGAATCAGCCTAGGTACCTATTTAAAAATCATGGACTTTAATTAATATTTCATGTCCAAACAAGAACAAGAAAGTATTGAAACTGTAATAAATTGCTGGGTTTCATATTCTTACAAACCCAGAATTTTATGGCAGAATTAAAATACACATTTTAAGCACACCTTTTACTGGTGTCCTGCAAGTATTCTACACTAATTTGACCAAGCATTAAAAAGACAGGTATATCCTGAAATCTACTTACAGTTCTGTCTCCTAGCTACTTACACTCCCACCCAATTTCTAAAATTACAGCATATTCTGACAACCGAAGCAGTCTGCGCAGCAACCCCTCTCAACGCGTGCATAAGAAGCTCCATTCACCCCAGCGGTACAGAGCCAAACTTTTAGCTCATTTCAAACTGCTCCTGCTGAAAAGTAACTCTTGGATTTATCAAAGATTTGCACCTATTGTACAGCATACTGTGGAGTTTATTTAGAGTAGACAAAAAGTAACCAATAAACATATAGCACAATTATTCAAAGCCCAGATGGCACTGTGACCTGCAAAAGTACAGAGTGCGCTAAGCTCAGCCAGCCAAAAACGCAACTGTGTCCATCGGTAGGAACAATGGGTGCTCGGAGTAAAGCCAGAGGGAAGAGCAGATCAGTAGGTGCTGCACACAGGCAAGAGGTAAACGGTACTTCAAGCAAACTCTGTTGGCACTCAAGTGTTTATACAAATAAACACTTTTAAATGTAATTCTCATTCTCAGAAAGAAAAATGTTTACTAGTAACCATTCTGAACCTGAGGAGTCTAAATTTAAGAATTAAAGTCACTTATGTGCCTTACCTTGATGATACTTTCCATGCTGAATAACTCTGAAATTGTTTTATTTGCAGTTATAGAGGAAAAAAAAGGTCAATTGGGATGGGGAGTATTTTTTTACTTAATACTACTGTGAGCAATTCAAACAGCCAAAAATCTACACTGGAGGGTGCTTAAGAATTGTGGAAACAAAATGACAGAAGCTTAGTTCACAGGGCAGGAAATGGACAGTGCAAAAGATAGGACTTTAGGAAAGCCACTTCTGCCACTGCTCTCAAATTTGCATGAAACTCAGAGTAACTGAATGTTATCTTCATGTTGAATTATAAAAATCATCTTTGTTAGCCAGATATATACACATTTTCCTGTATATAAATTTAAGTCACTGGCCTAGAAAACTTTGGCAACAGATAGAACATTGTATCTTGTCCAAGTAGTTTGTAGGAAAACTGTAACCAGCACCAGATTTTTTTTTTTTTAAATCTCCGTAAGATACAATAGAGTCAGTCTATACAATATGACAAATCATGGTATCAAGGCACTTATACAAGGCTAAGAGAGAATATAATTTAAAGGAATGAATAAAGAATGGAGATGATGGAAGACCTGGGGAGATGTTCCTGCTGCTTGGGGGAATGGCACAAACACCGCTTAGTTTCTCAAGCCACAAAATACTTTTAATTTTGAATTGGATTTTTCTCTGTAGGAAATCAGAAGGCCATTTTCAGCAACACTTTATAATCTACAATCAGATTCCAAAAAATATGCAGGAGAAATAAGGACTAAATGAATCACAAGACTGGGAAGCAATGGATTTGGCAAAGTCTAATAGGAAATGGAGGCCACCTTGACCGGATCTCCATGAATTTAGCAATGCCGTTTCAATTTTACAAATAAAACAGCACATTTAAAAGAACGTTTAAAAGAAACTAGGATTTTTAAAGAAAAACTGTCTGCCAAAAGCCTGAAATAAAAAAGTGGGTTTGATTAAATCAATGCGATTGTATCTGTCACAGTTTCAGAGGTGACCTTTGTATCAGATCTTCCATTTCTCATCTTGTGGAGTTTTGCTTACACCAATTCTCTGCAAGCAGAGCTGAAAAAGGTGTTAAGAACTATTAATTATGACAAAAGCTAGCAGGTTGTCACCACATAAGCTAGTGACCTTATGAAAAATCACCTCCCAGCTCTGCATTTAATAAACACGTCCAAGGTACCTCAGTATTTCAGAGACATCTCTCCTAAAGAACGCGCTACAGAATCCGCACATGTAAAGGAAATTCGACCTCATCTACAGAAAGGTAAAAACAAACTCAACTCCACGGATTGTTTGTGCTATTGCAGCAGTATCTAAGACATACCACTGCAGCACATTTTTTTAGACATATAGATAGCAACCGAGCAGTAATATTTTATGAAGGTGTCAAGTTGCTGCCCCCAAAGGTAACTGATAAATGCAAGACAGCCCTTGTGTCTCCAGATTTTAAAGACAACTGTAAAAACTACAATACAGCATTGACTGTCCTTACAGTACAAACACAAATGTTAGAACTCCTACAATTTTATGCAAGTCCAACAGATCTCACATCATGACCGATGCCCCCAAAGGCTGCGGTACATTAAGGGGCAGGCCCCAAAATCTGACCCGACAATGTCTTTGTTATGCTTTGTTTATAACTTGCTATCAGCAAGTTTCAAGCCAGAATACTATAAAGGAATAAAATGAGAACAAACCAAATTTATTTCATAGTCTCTACAGTCTACACGCATTTCTTTTATTTGTCAGACTGTCCCATATCCCTAACACAGTTTGGTTAGTCTCAAATCCAGCGTTCTCTCACACAGCTTGACGAGTCTAAATTCATCTAAATGCACCTCTCACGACAAACCTTTCCGTAATGTAAGAACAGATTTTCTGCTTGAGGAGAAGGTTTCAAAAGTGAATGTCTTCTACTTTTTCAGGCTCTGAAAAACTTCCCCCCCCCCCCCAGAATCATCACACAACCTTTTAAAGTTTTTCATGAAGCAGGTAGCACAGTGGAAGCCTAAGTTGCAAACCCCCTTTCAGCCTTAGTAAAATGATATCAGTTAATTACATGCTACGGGAGATTTCCCAGACCAAGAGAACAAGATTTAAATATTGCATTTGTGTACTTTTGTGCTCAGCCTGTTCTCACAGTCTGATTTCATTCCCCACCATGGTTTTTCCATAACTAGGACAATGAAAATATACAAACTATAATAAGAACGTCCCAAATGTTGGACCAGAACACAAACACAGCTTTAAAAATCTGCTCCTCTCATTTAAGAAGGACTACTAATCCCGGATAACAAACCTGCTCCAAAACGAGTTCAGGAGGAAGTTCAAACTGTTATACTCCTATCCTAACTAGAGGATCAGCGCCACACAGACATACACAATATCCTTATCTACCAGAAAATTCAAAGCGAAACTCCATTTTCATAATCCAAACATGAGCAGAGCTCATCCAGGTTGAACATGTAAGAATCAAAGACACGTAAGACACCGGACGGAAATCCTCCTGTACTGCTAGCACCCAAGAAGCCAGCCGACCAGCATGAAGGTCACCCAGCCCAGCTCGTCCAGCCCTGATTTACAAGCATAGCAGGAGCTGGGAAGCTGTTGAAAGCTTTCAGATTCCTCTCAAAGCTTTTAGCAGTGGCAGAAGACATGCAGCTTACAAACCCAATAAGCCCTATCATGCTGACTTGCAAACAAATATCTCCTAAGAAACTTAAAGAGCAGCTACTCACAATTATGCAGTCTGTTCGGCTAAACCAACACAGAAGTCAGTCTGCATTTTTTGACACCTGCTTTGTTTTGGGTATGACGTGCCAGTTGCATTAGAAGAAAGAAATCCTGACCTTTTTAATAAGAAAAAAAAAAAAAACCAAACAAACCCAAAACCAAATTCCACACAGAATAAAAAACTAAGGCAAACTTTTTAATAAATAATTAAGCAAAAGAGGATTTATAGGTGGTACAGGTAACTACACATCTCAACATATATAATTTCTGGAAAATTATGTTTTGCAGTTATTTGAATGGTGCAACTGTTCTAATTTAAAATGTTTATATTTAGTCGATCAGGGAGCCCAGTGGCTGCTCACCCTTTAGCAAGTGCAGTACAACTGCCTCTTCGAACACACCGCTTCAGCTTTCCCTACTCTCTGCACCAAAGTACTGGGATGTTTTGCACTTCATCTGCCAGATCGGAGATAGCCAAGACTCGCAATGTCCCTACTATGGTCCTTTACACTGTACAGATTCAGAGTGATTCCTGTTTAATACATTATTATATTTCCTTGAAATTCAGGCATATCACTCAAAAATTACACAGAAGTCATCAAAACAGATATTTTTCTCTTTTTGTCTCAGAGCACCAAGGGCCAGAGAGATCACAAAGACGACCCTGTTTTCATAGACTGTTTGTCAGAATTCACGTAGAAGCCATCCTGGAAGGATAAGAGCAGCTTGCATAACTATAACTATCAGCAAAACATTTTCTAAAGCTGAACGTAACCTTCAGAACTCTCCTTTCAGACCACCAAAACACACACATACCAGATTTTCCAGATGAAGCAGGAAAAGAAAGAAACAGTTTATTTGCTGTTATTATAATAATAAAATCTCTCAGGTTAAAAAAGTAAATACCAATATAGGCACTGCTTGATAAATTTATGATTGTTTAATACAGCCATTCAAGCACCACATTATCACTGAAGACAAACGTCACAAATGCTGAAATCCCAGAATGCTTTCTCCAGAGCACTTTTCAAACGACTTCATTTGTAAGCAAAAAAGTGACCGGAGAAATAGATAATGGTTGGGGGAAAATATTCTGCCCCAATGGCAAATTAATGCAAATTAGTAGAAAGAGAGATTTATTCTTCATTCTTCTGCTAGTGTCTTATCTTGCATCAGTGGCAGGTGATGCCACTCAGCAGCCTCCAAAGTTGAACACCATTGTTCCAGCAGAACCGAAATTTATGACAGAATTAACATCCTACCTCTTCTACTGTACAAAAATCATTCTTCAAATTTCAGACTGATTGTAGGAAAACGTATATGTATGAAAATAAGAAACCATTGTGCACCTGTAAAAATCCCACCAATCTCTTCTGCCAGTGATTGCCACTCAGTGTGAGCTCAAGACCAAGCAGCACGTGTAATAAGGTTTCAGAACGTGCACTCTGAACAACTGAGTTAATTTTCACTTCACCAGGTGGAATTCAGAAATGCTCAAAATGACCATTTCTTGCTGAGATCTGAGATTAATAAGAATCTAACCATTCACATTAATGAAAAATTCAGTATGTTAATAGTAATAAAAATAACAATAAGAAGAAGATAGGGGGGTTTGCTCCTGCTTATCCCCCCAGATTACATTCAACCTATATTTGTATTAGTTGCATGAGCATCTTAGTACAATTTAGAAATAGAAAAGACGATGCTGACCAATCCTATTATAAAATAATGTTGAAAATCTCCAGAAAAGTCAGTCTCCAGTAGGAAGAGAAAAATCTTAATACTTAGGAACGTTATAAAAATACAAGCTAGCAATTCTCAAAAATTCACTTCACTTCTTGTACAGCATTTTATATTTTTGTACATATGTGAAAATGATTTGTTGAACAGCTTAAGACATCGTAAAGTTGAAATGATATATTTAGCTTATATAACATGTACAATGGAAAGTAATACGCACCTACTGACAGTGTGTAAGCCCAGAACTTTTGTTAATATCTTTAAATTTATTTAAAAATTGTGAGCGGGTGACTGATAGGGAAAGCCTTTGCAAGCATCAATGAACTGTGTTAGTATTTTTTTATATTTAATCTTATGTACAAAAATAAGAAAAGACAGTATTGAAAAGCAAAATCGATTTCTAATGATATTCTCATCTTTGAATCGGAAGCTCAACATGAGAAGCAGTCCAGGGCAATGCATCCAGGCCTGTATCATTTCCACACAGACAAACTGACATAAATTCTCTTACACTGGCCTGAAAGAACTCTCTTAACAAAGCTACTGTGAGTTGGGGTGCATTTTTCTTCATTGAAAGAACATTTTATCACAGAGATAAAGATTTTAAAAGTGCTGAAAAGATCTGCTCTTTATACTCCATGACAGAAAACTGTTTTTCTGCAAACTATTGAGTTTGTCTGGGCAAAACCAATCTTTATTAAAACAACAGAAAAAAAAATCTCCTAACACATGACTTGAAAATTAGTTACAGTGGTCATGGGACAAATTTTCAGTTCTGGTCATAAGATTCAGAATTTCTTGCTTAGGCTCTGGTCCAGTAATTTGTCTCTAATTTAGAAGAAAAACAAAACAAAACTGTTCTCAGCAAACTCAGAACATAGTCACACAATAAGCTTACACGTTAAAACTGAAATGCAGAACAGCATCCAGGTCGCCCAGCGCTGCTACGTGCCAATTTAACAGTGGATTGTTTTCCAACACTGACCTTGTGCCTACACTGTTTAAAAAACAGACCCAAAAATGTGTCATATTTGGCCCTTCTTATTCTATACTACTAGGAAGAAAATAGCAAAGGTGAAACTGTCACTTCCCACCTTAGCATGGAAAATCAGGGGTTTGACCATCTGGAAATTCTTGCTGAAAAAAATGTCGGGTGCTCTTCGGGTATCACGTTATATCATACCTGCATTTTTCAGGAAAATAAAAGTAATCTTTGAAAAAAAAAAAAGTGTGACAAACTCCGAAGAGAAAGATCAAATATCAAAGTCACACCATTTTTATGTTTTCTATCATACATGCACGAAGCATGGAAATTTTGGTTGTAGGTTTCATACAACTATTTACTACCATTTGGGTTTTTTATTAGACTCTATTAGAAACTGTAAGGAACACTGCCTTAGCAGTCAGCATTATAAACTACATTCTCCTCTGTGGAAATTACATAAAATCTTGAACTTCACAAATTGTTTCTATTGTAAATTTAAAAATGGCAACGATGCTCGCTGGAATTGTTGGCAAGGACAGTCTGCAGAGAGCTGTGCCAAAGAGACTTACATGAAGTTCCTTTGTCCCAGAAGGAAAACAGACTTATTTTATACTGGTCTCAGCAAATACTAGAAATCCAAAATTACAGTAAAACTGAGGATGTTCCACTGTAACTTCAGAGCCCCTTCTGAACCTGGGGTTGGAACCTAATGATCTTTAAGGTCCTTTCCAACCCAAACCATTCTATGACTGACACTAAGCTTGACATTTTTATATTTCTGATTCTAATTAGTTACAGAAGTGGTGCAAACTCCTCCCATATCTCAGTCAACCAGGTAAGTTGTCCTCTTAGGATGAAGGAGAAGGTTCAGTATTCCAGATCACTTTGATTTCTAGATTGGGAGGTGGGGGGGTTGCTTGTTTGGGTTTTTTGCAGAACTGGAACAAGATTATCCTTATCAATGCAGTAGTTGTAAAAGTATTTCTAGTTTCCCATTTAAAATGTTGAAATTTTGAGAGCCAGATACTCCGAAGCTATTCACAGCAGTAAAAGTGTTCCTATGGACTTCATTGTGCCATCTCTTGTCTGTATCAGGAATGGGTTACAGCAGCCTAACCATATGGTTACTTAGCTTTACAAAATAACATATTCATTCAGAGTTTAAAACCAATCTCTTCCCTGACTACTGAGGAGAAATAAAGTCACAATTATTTATTTGACAAATAGGCATCTGTGGAAGTGGTATTTTCTCATAGTACTCTTGCATTTCCCTATGTGTTCCATCCACGTGTCACTGCTGATCCTTAACTGGGGAGCACAGCCCTTCAGAGGTGCCTCTTTTTACCACACTGGAGACAATCCAACTTTACAATCCCAGCATTACTGCTCCTAAATAATAGCAATGATTCGGATTTGTTTCAGAATAAAAATTCCTGGTTTGTGCTTAGCTCAGAGGTTTTTGAGAACTATTTTCACTCAGGTTTCTTCTCTACATTAACTTGAATGATTTAGCATTTACTTTGTTTTTAAATCTTTTCATTGTATTTATCTTTTCTGGTTGATTCTGCCCACTTTCGTGATGAAAATCTGCAGACACAGACACAATGACCTCACTGCAGAAATGTCAATCTCGTATGTCCTTGAAGTATGACAAGCACGGTGATCTCTCCTCATCTCTTTTTAAAGACTGCAGGTATCAGTCCAGTTCTGCTTCTCTGTTTCCATGCAGTCAGCTGCCTTTTCTCAAACAAAAAGAATGTAACCCACAACATTCTTCCTGCAGGAATTATAATTGTTTTGGGTGCTCTGGGAGGAAATGGTACAAATATATATGAAGAAATTTGTACTTGCTGTTAAGAAATAATATTGTTACATGAAAGTGGTGAAATGAGAGGCCACCGAAATGGCACAAGGTCTGTGCGGTCCGGTCACCTGCTTTTCACACCGAGCAGAAGCAGATCTTCTCCCCACTGCCTTCTGCTATGCCAGCTTGCCTGCTGACCTGATCCATGTCTTCACACGCCAAAGCCTCAGCCATGAGGGAGCAGGAGGCTTCTAATGGGTGGATGGTGACAGTGTAACCTGGGCTTTCTCTTCTGCTAGGAGCACTTCAAGTAAGTCACGATGAACGGACAGATTTTCAAGAGACTGAGTGTCACCTGGGAACACATCCCTCCCAGGTATGCCATCTGACCCTGGGGCTGCCCTCCTGGGCACAGGGAGCAGGAGGTGTTGGCAATCAGCTATTTAAAGCTCATTACAATACCAATGCCAAGTTCAAAGGAACTGCCAAATCCACTTAATCCTTCTGCTGAAAACATACCTTCCAAGCTGAAGGCATATTTATCTCAATCTTACTTAAGCAGAGCTGACTGGTTTTTTGCTCCTTAGAGAAATGTCTGGAGTTATTGCTCAGTTAACTCTCAAACCATTCAACGCTGCACAGCACCTCTTCATTTTACTCTATTTATACACCACTTAATGGTTTCTTTACTTCCCACATCAGAACCAATTACCACTAAACATTGCTGTAATCTGTTTACTGCATCCTGTTCATCCAGTTTAGATTGTACTAAGCATCCGTAACAGCTTAGACATTCTTTATGTGAAAGAGCTGGGACAGCAAGACTTACCGTGGGTGAGTGCACACAAGCCTAATCCCCGTCTTCCACAATTCACAACCCACATCCCATTTGAGCTTCATTTATATTGTTTATATTTCCAATTAAGAAATTGATACTTCAATTCCTATACGTAGGAGACACGTATTTGCCATTGAGCTCATAGTTCTTACAGGAAGAAACATAAAACATACCTTTTATTTATACTTTCGCAACTTTGCCATAGTATTGGGTTTCAAATCTTTCTTTGGAACAGCCTTACTAACAAGAACATGAATGCACAGTAATATATCTTGTTTCTGGATGGAAAAGCCATTCAGTCACCGTTGTTTATTGTTCCAAGGAAATCGTAACCATAGACACCATAACTTCAAAGAATTGTTGCCAGTACTCAAAGAAGTAGATTTACCGAAACAATAAGCAAACAGATTTAATACACTTCTCTTTCACACACTATTTTGGTAATTTACAGGGTCCACATGGGGCACACTGACTGTGTGAGAAAAACCATCGTGATCATGATGCCTGTACTCCCCTGCACTGTAACGTGGACCGTATCCCCTTTTTAAATTAAATTTCCTTTTTTTCTTGTGAATAATGCTTTTACACTTCAAATAAGCAGCATACGCTGGCTCCAGGGAGACCTTATTGTGGCCTTTCAACACATAAAGAGGGTTTATAAGACAGAGAGACACTTTTTACCAAGGCCCATAGTGACAGGACAAGGGGCAGTGGTTTCAAGCTGACAGAGGGCAGGTTTGATTGGACATTAGGAAGAAATGTTTCCCTGTGCGGGTGGTGAGGCAGTGGCCCAGGTTGCCCAGAGAAGCTGTGGATGCCCCATCCCTGGAGGGGTTCAAGGCCAGGCTGGATGAGGCTTTGGGCAACCTGGGCTAGTGGAGGGTGTCCCTGCCCATGGCAGGGGGTGGGACTCGATGATCTTTAAGGTCCCTTCAAAACCAAACCTTCTATGATTCTATCTCCTATATGAACTCTGTGATGAGATTTTCATACTGCTCAGAAAACAACCAAAAAAAAAAAGGCAAACAAACAAAATTATAAATTAATTTTGGAAAAATCAAAGTGTGAAGTCATGGCTAAAACAAGACTATTACATTTAGAACCCCAAAGAAACAAAACACAAGTGTTAAACCACCTGCTTAAATGTGTCATTATACATCCACGGGTGCAGAAAAGTAACTACAGCAAAAAGTTATACTAGCTGCTACTCCTCTGTTAGGCGTATCTCTCATGAGGAATCTTTAGAAATCATTTAAGAGAACAGAAATCACTCAGGAGAAAACAGCTCTGAAGACTGAGACCTCTATAAGCACTGATAAATGATGCCAATCTTTGCAAAAATACCACTAAGCTTGCAAAGACAACAGATAGTGTTTATGAGGGAAAGGTCAGTAATTTAAAATCTAATCCTACTGATCTGGCAAGCAGTTCTATTTCTGAATACTTTAAAAAAAAATCATACTGTAAACCACAGCAATTCAATTGCTTTTAATGAGAAAGTAGGTCACCATTTCACTTCTCTTCACTATCTTTCTTCCTGCTATGCTGACTTCTGTTTGCCGATCAGAAAAGTACAGAATTTCAACCCAGTCTAATGGCATCCCAATAAAATCTAATTTGCTCAGTTCACTCCCTTGCTTTAAATAAAATCTGCATGGAGTTCACTGTATATTTCTAGTCTCTTTAATAAATCATCAGACAAAAGATCCTAAAAAAAACTTTAAATTGTGTTAACTCCATTACCACCAAGTGATACAGGCTGAAATTTGGAAGCAGCCATAGCTGACTTGAGGGCAAAACCCAGAAAAGAAATTGGGAAGGGAAGCGAGCCAGCTAGACAGAAAAATAATACATCGGCTTGTCAGGAGCTTAAACCTTTCAAACACACACCGCAAAACAGAACCACGAAAAAAGGGCACCAACAGGCCAGTACTACTGTGGAAATCAATAACCAGAAGTAGGACATCCATTTCTCACCCTATGCTGATTTTAGTAGAGCTGTTGCACAAAACAAAACACCAGAAAGAGCATATTTCCCTTCATTTAAGGCTTCTCACACAAACCCGGGAGGTTATTCAAGACTACTTCCCACTCAGTGGCACAAAGAAGAATATCTGACTAGCAGGGCAACAAAGACTAGAAATTAACCCAGGCCAAAAGCAAACTTAGGAATCAGAAATAGAAGTCTGTAAATGGTGATGGGGTTTTCTTCTTCTAATGATTTTTTCTCATAAACCCCAAAGCGAAAGATGGTATTTTTGATGTCTGCTACACAGCTGCAGTAAGTGGCAGCAACCAAGGGATGAGACAAGGTAGATAGCAGGCATCTGGCATCTGTCTCTTCAGCACTGATCTCAACAGGAACCCCTTTACTCCATATGTCTGGGGAAAAAAAAAAGAAAACCTGAGGTCCTTCAAGCCCATCCATCTTCTGCACTTCCTATGTTGCTGTCAAAGCCCATTTTTGCATTGAATTACCTAACGATCTGCTTCACAGAAGCCTGGAATAAATTTTCTGGGTAGGCTGCAGTAGTCTAGATGACATGAGGTTTAGCCTTCCTCACAGAGTCACTCACACTGTTTATTTTCTCTACATAATTGTTGTATCTGTGGGTGTAATGTAGTTGATACAGACAGCGGGTTTCAGAGAAGACACTGACATTTCTTTTTTCTGCTATCTGGCGGTTAAACAAAGTTGCAGCCTTCCATTTACAGAGTCAAGGGAGACGTTAAGCGCACGGAAAATAAGAGTCTTCATTCCAAGCCAAGCTGCCCATGTCTGACCTGATTCTGTGAGACACTGGAACCAAACCCATCCACAGACCAACACAGCACTGCCAGGCTGGTCTAAAAGCAGGACACACACGGAATGGTTTTGTGAGCTAGCCCACTGAAGCCAACGGGCAGCTACGAGCCTGCCCCTAAAGGCTGATTGCTAAGTGCTGTACTGTCCATCTAGTGAGCAAAAGTATCTTGAAAGGAAAATACACCCAACTAGACAGATGTGTACAGAGAATTATAATCCCATACCATGCTTGATGGCACTGCAGATCATTTACCTCTTTAAAACAATTCCCCAAAACTGTCATTGTTAATGAGCTTAATTACTAACCCCGTTCTTAATGCTTTTCATTCCTGTTGCCAGGTGGCATGTTTTTAACAGACACCCAGCCAGAGAACTTATGCCTGAAGTTGGACCAATACTGAAGTTATAATTTATCACTGCAGATTTAGAGAAAAAAAAATTCCAACCATCTAGGTCAGGGGGGAAAAAAAAAAAAAAGAAAAAAGAGTACTACATGTCACTCATAGTTTATTGCTGACATATTTACTATTTTAGAAGATAAAACAAGTAAATTCTCCCATACTAGTTCTGCAGCGAACTCTCTCCAGAGGTTTACTGGAAAAGAACAGAGACTCTGGTGATGAGCACAGTGACTTAATTCAAAGGCTTCATAATGGCAGTTGCACCTTGATTTCAGAGCTAAAGTTCCACTGACTGGGAGATCACTACAGGCAAAACCTTAAAAAGTGGTATTGGTGGCAAGGAAACATAAGGATTTTATTAAGTAATGCCCTCATTTAAACACAATCTTTTCATTTTTCTTGCTATTATTTTACAAGATCACTCCTCACTTGATGAATAGGACCGTGTAAACACAGGTCTAAGCAGATTTGTAATCTACTCAAGTACAGCAATTCTTCAGCTCCTGTATCTTTGCAAACCCCAGCATATTCACTTAGTGACTTCCAGTTAGATCTCACATGTATATTAATAAATACACAGATTAAATTCAATACAGAATATTAGGTAAAGGCAAATCTTACAGAGTCATTTATTTCTCAGATTTCTTAAGGTTAATGACATCAAGCAGACATTTACAGAAATCATATCGTTCAGGGGCTTTAAGAACTCATTACTCACAGTTGTAATCCATTTTCCTAATCCAATGATTGGTATTGAGCAATAAAGCATTCTGGTCATCTGCTGCAAAAATGTTTCAAAAACAATTTATTCATGGATACTATAACACAAGTAATTGTGCAATTAAATTAGATTACTTTTGGCCTAGTATAACTAGCATAATTTGCGATATTTCCCATTTTTCACAGGTAAATTAAAACATCCATGGTATGAATATGTATCTGAAAGTATTACACACTTCTGCATCTAACACACTACAACGAAGTACAAATGTCTGTATTAATACAAATAGATCTGAAATACAGCACTGACATTTTATTGTAGAAGATGCTTGGTTTTCTTGCAGCTTTTATTCTCAATACACTGGCCAAGTTAGAGTTTATGCTCACAAAACAAGTTTCCTTCTCCATAATTTTATCAAAACACTTTTCCTTGCTGCTTAGCATGCTCTCCCCAGGAAATGAGGCTTTTGTAATGCTGACTATCCGCATCTCCCCTGACAAATTTTGAATTCACTCGCCAGTTACAACCAATTTGATGGAGAACAGATAACTCACAAATATTAAGTCCTACAACTTTCCTGAATATTTGAATATCTCTCTGGGTCTGATTAGAAGGAAGAAACCTCATTAGCACAGATACTGCTAGAAAAGTTGTAACTTAGCAGTTCTTCTTAGCTTACCAAATGGTCTGTCCTTACCCATCTTCAACAGCAGGGGCAGACACTGGCCCCACCAGCGGCCAAGGGAGGTCAGAAGGAACAGGTGGTGGTGTTGCATTGGGAGAGAAGGGAAAGGAAGTTGTGCACCTACCAGAGTAAGATACGGATATCGCGAGGGTGGCTTAGAGACAGAAATCCAATGCAGAAGAGTACAGGGAAAACACACGTTATCTGCAACAAAATGGGGAACGTTGGGGCGTAAGAATTTAGGGGGACAGTGCAAGATTTGTAGGTAGCCTCACTTCAGAAATGTCTTTGCATGTAGAACAACTTGTTTAGCTATGTGTTTATAAGAAGTAACAGTTCTGTCATGTCAGCTAGACTCTAACACCCTGGGAATAAACCACAGATAAAAGATACAGAAGAAACAGAACTACTATTAAAACGTTCTTAATGCTTCTTATACAAGTTAAGAGATGACAACATGATTGTCAACAGGTAAAATACGGATGGAGCTTCATAGAATCATAGAATGGTTTGGGTTGGAAAGGACCTTAAAGATCATCGAGTCCCACCCCCTGCCATGGGCAGGGACACCTTCCACTAGCCCAGGTTGCCCAAAGCCTCATCCAGCCTGGCCTTGAACCCCTCCAGGGATGGGGTATCCACAGCTTCTCTGGGCAACCTGGGCCACTGCCTCACCACCCATGCAGGAAAACATTTCTTCCAAGATCTCATCTAAATCTTCCCTCTTTCAGCTTAAAACCATTCCCTCTCATCCTATCACTCCACCCCCTGATCAAGAGCCTTACCCCTATAGCCCCCTCTCAGCACTGGAAGCTGCTTTAAGGTCTCTCCTTCTCTTCTCCAGGCTGAACAACCCCAGCTCTCTCAGCCTGTCCTTGGACGGGAGCTGCTCCAGCCTCTGACCATCTCCATGGCCTCCTCTGGATCTGCTCCAACAGGTCCATGCCCTCCTTATGCTGGGAACCCCAGAGCTGGATACAGCATTGCAGGTGGGGTCTCATGAAGGCAGAGTAGAGGGGAAGAATCCCCTCCCTTGACCTTTTGGTGCAGCCCAGGTCACGGCTGGTTTCTGGGCTGCAAGTGCATATTGCCAGCTGATGTTGAACATCTCATCTACCAGAACCCCCAAGTCCTTCTCCTCAGAGCTGCTCTCCATCCATCCTCTGCCCAGCCTGTATTTGTGCTTGAGATTGCTCCAACCCACATGGAGGACTTTGCACTTGGCTTTGTTGAACTTCATGAGGCTTGCACGAGCTTCAGAACGTTAATTTAAGAAGAACTGCTCTTTTACATTTTGTTTCAGTTTCAAAAACTTCTGCTTAGCTTCAGTTTGGAGCACTCTGTTATATTGTTTAAATTTTCCATACTGGCATACCCATCCCTAATGAAAGATCTATTTGCCTAGTTAGCCTTTTACCCCTGCATTGAGGATACAGTTGACACCAGTCTTGTGAAAAATCTACAAGAACAGAACTTCTAAAAAATACATTTCATTACCTACCTCTTCCCACACCAGCTTTAATGGCATTTATAAGTACCAACCATTTTCAGCTCAAGCCCAA